>JAJOOO010004728.1:0-57362 GCA_029582685.1 Solanum piurae | reverse complement strand
CCCATAGGCGCTAAGCTACTACCCTTCCATTCTAAGATTGGTTCGTCTGGAAACTGAAAATGAACAATCCTAGTTCTACAATCGACTGAGGCATAACATGAATGTAACCAATCCATGCCTAGAATGACATTGAAGTCTACCATTTCTAACTCTACGAGATCTGCGGAGGTGACTTTCTAGGAGACAGTGACACGACAATTTTTGTATACCCTTCTATCTATAACTGGTAACTGGGTTACTGACTGGAGTATAGACTGAGAAGGGTTCTGAAAGAGTTTCTTGAATGACACCTAAGATTACTACTACATGGGGAGTCACAAAAGATAAAGTAGCCCCTGAATCTTTCCACTGAGTGTACCATATGTGAGCCACATCCTTAAGCTAGTAGGATGCCAACTCAACCCTACCATTACCAGTCACTTGCATCACTACAAAGATTTTCTTAACCTCATCAATGAAGTTTTGTGAATCGTCACCAACTTATGACCCTAAGAACTCTAGCGAATTCATTCTAACAAAATCTCAAACTCTAGCTGCCACTAATCTATCATTTCTATTAGTAGGAACTGAAACCTGCTGATTGTTCTGGTTTGCCACACTCTGAGCCAACATCTGAATGGCGTTCCTGAATTCTGCATTAGAAACTTCCTAAACTGGGACTGGAGGAGCTGCGTTTGCATTCCTGGCATTCACATTCTCGGTGTAAGCTCTACGAGAAGGCATGATCTTAAGCGCATAACGATGGATTAGAACGAGGAATTAGATCATACCTTACGCATAATAAGAGTAACAAGAAATTGAAGTTTTCCTAAGACACTTCGTAGCCCCTCTCTCATTAGATGTGATGAACTTCACACCCATGAAAAAGGCTCTATTTAGTGCGGCTTTTCAAACATTCTAGGACACTTAA
The DNA here is from genome assembly GCA_029582685.1 of Solanum piurae. Classification (NCBI taxonomy): domain Eukaryota; kingdom Viridiplantae; phylum Streptophyta; class Magnoliopsida; order Solanales; family Solanaceae; genus Solanum; species Solanum piurae. The sequence continues at coordinate 56,452 of JAJOOO010004728.1, read as the reverse complement.
ACCTAATGCTCGAATACTAAGTTTGTCATGCCCCGAGTTACCCCCGAGATGCGAACACGGGACCTAGGATCACAAGTGACCCCAAGCTAACCCTGCTGGCATAATCATGAGCATACTAAAGATAACTGAATAATAAAAACTGTGCGGAAACTATAATCATAAATAAAATGAAAAGATGGGGAAAATACACATATACTATAATTGAGATGCATGAAAACTGATGAGTTTAATATAAGGAAAATATTAACTCATAACCAAGCTGAATCTAACTATGTCTGAAAATAGCCTCTAACTGACTAGAAGTGCTGGGACATGCCCCAGCTAAATCTAGCAAAATTGAAACTAAACGACTGAAAACTAAAAGATAACATGACTATTTTCCTCGAAGAATGAGGACTCACTACTGATGTTGCTGAACTGGAGATCGGGAACCGATCTAAGCGTGATTTGGATGCTGAGAACCTAAACCTACATCACGAGAAGATGTAGCACAGAGTATGCGTCAGTACTTGAAAGGTACTGAGCATGCAGGATAGAGTAAAGCTGAATAAGACTTATAACTAAACGACCAATAAAGCAAGTATAATATGCATAAGATGTGATACTGAATCTGAACTAACTGAATGCAATAACCAATTTATAACATGCTGACTGAATACTGAATGAACTGTAAATGTGGTCAATGCAATAGAGTCTGACTGAACTATGAGAGCTACTAATAACCGACAATAAAACCACATGAGCTAAATGTGGAGTCCGATGTATACGCCCCATCGAGAGGACCCAATATACCCAGCCAAAGGTATAGAGGCATGCTGGCGTGATCACTAAATGATGCCCACGGAGGGGACTTACACCTACTTAGCTCATAGTTCTGGGACTATATGGGTACGCTGAACCCTAGTCCAACTCGGTATTATTCTACTCCCAATAGATTAAGTGATTAACACATTATTACTGAATTTTTGTAATACTGGATAGCTCAAAACTGCACATGTAAAACTATGAATGCAACAATTAATCTGATAATGATGCATTCATAAACTGAGACATGTATAACTGAATACTGAAATATCTGACCTAGCATTTGTAATTCAAGAACTAAAGAAATACATAGCTAGGGTTCTGAAATTCATGCAATAAACAGAACAATAACATGATTATCTTATTTGGAATATTTAAATAACTAATTCATGATGATCTGTTGAAATTCTAGAAACCCTATGTCTGTTAATAATCATGGAATCAAGAATCTGACTAAATTCTAGGGACCTAATGGGAAAAAGGAACCCACTAGTGAAATCCCACATACCTGGTGACGAATTCCACAGAGAAATCTTTCGATTTCGGGTCTGGAACTGATGGAACCTTGCTGCATTCTTGAACTAGGGTTCTTGACCTCTTTTCTCTTCTTACGCTCTAATTTTTCTAAGTTTTGATTAATGATTTGACTTAGGTAAGTTCTAGTTATGTTTCTAGGCTTAAACTGACGAAAACCTCATAATTTAGGGTCTAAACGATGTAGCTTAGGGGTTAAATGAAATAGGAAAAAACCAAAAGACCCCCGACTTAACTGCTGTCGAAGTGACCGACAGACGGGACCTACGGGCCGTAGGTCAACCTACGGGCCGTAGGTCAACCTACGGTCCGTAGATTGGGGTCGTAGGTCAAGTCTGCTCGACATGGCTTTACTAAAATGAGCATAACCTTTTACTCAGAGATAGGATTTTAGCAAACTCAATGACATTGGAAATAGGATTTAATTATCTATCATATCATTGGTCATGGGACATATAATTCCTTTTGTGCTGGGAGTGATGACCATTTGAAGTTTACCCAATTAACAATCCCCCCTAACTGGCTGCTGACCTTCACCAACGATCAGACCTACGGACCGTGGATCGAACGATGGTCCGTGTTGGTCGGCTGTCGTTCGCATTAGAGGTTGGGTAAAGGGGACCAAGTTCCACGGACACAGACCACGAGCCGTGGGTCTGTCCGTGGGTCGAGACTTAGCCAATTTTTTGAGCTGGGTTTGGGGAGGGGTTGCAATGGTGAACCACGGACCACCAGCATGGGCCGTCGTCTGACCTACGGTCCGTGGGTGGCAACCGTGGGTTGCACCTGCAACTTCTCAAAATCTGAAATCTGGTCTGCCTTCAGATACAGGGTGTTACATGTTATGAGAACTAGGTGACTTGTATGGAGTCCTTCGGGGTTCTATACGCCTTGTTACATCTAGGGGGTACCCCTGGGTTGTGACAATTTTTCAAGAGCTTGAGTTCTTAAGTAAAATGGTGATTATGAACTCATTTTAACTCCTTTTAACTCCTTTTTTGAAATGGTCTTCACGAATGAGTTTCAAATTCCTTGGGTAATGTTTTCAGGTAAACATATTTGGATTAAAACCTCATTTCCAAAATTGGATATTTGAGTTGATTTGACCCATTTTTCAAAGTTTATGATATCGGTGTTATTAATAGACTTTTGATTGAATAGAGGCAAGTAAACTTCTAAACCTTGAAAACTTGTAGAATCGTGTATTTTCCTTCATTATATGTGTTAGGGAGTAGTGGGAATGAGGTGATAATTTCAATTACTCCACTTGATTGATATTAATAAATAAAAAAAGGATTAACTGTAAAAGGCAACATGTTGATTGTTGTGGTTTATGAATTTCCTTGTGCACCTTAATTTGTTGATTGATGAAATGATTTGATGGCATTTATATTGACTTGAATTGCTTGAGCTTATTGTCTCTTCCTTATGGTGTGAAATTACTTATTTGCATTGATTTCTATTTATTGTGATAAGACATGTTATATTGTGTCGATGGAAAATGGTTTCGGCAAGTGATATCATATTAAAGCAAAGGGAAATGGTTTCATCAAGTGTTTCACTATTGTGATTGATCTACTCAATACTTGTGATTCATCCGCTTGAAACTTGTGATTGAACTTCTTGATACTTGTGATTGACTTACTTGACACTTGTTGATTATTTGACTGTGACGGTTGGTCTATGATTATTAAGCCTTGTTCATTGTTCATTGTTAATGGTTAGGTTAGGCTGATTTCTATGCAAGTTGTAGTTGAGGCGGTTTGGTTGGAATGAAAGGATTACTCGTATTCTATCTTAGTTTTACCTTGTTGAAGGGGTTTCTTGCTGAGTACCGTGTTGTTTGGTACTCACTCATTTCTTCTATACTTGTGTAGGTTCCGAACCTGGACCCATGTGATCATTCTTCTTCATCTTTGTACGAGGTTTTCAAAGGATGTGAGAGTTACCTGCTTGTCATCCCCACGGGTCTAGTTCCTTATTTCGTGCTTTGTTCTCTTTGAAAAACAAAGATATTAACACTTGTATTTATCTTTCTATTATGTTTTCATACATTAGAGGCATGTACGCGTGACAACCAGATTTTGTTTAGACAAAGGGAGTATCTTCTTTGGCATATATGTTTTTACAAGTTTTCCTATTGTGACAAGCCTGTCAACAAACTTCTCATAAAAACTTAGCGGTCTTTTATTATTCATCTTCAAAGACGGTTTGGCTCTAGGTTTTGTGGTCTTCCAACACTTCTCCTTCTTTTTGGTCGGGAGTGTCACGACCCAGACCGTCGTGACTGGCCCCCACACAACCCATCTTACCAAGTTACCGAAATTTAAGGCATTTAAAGATACGGTAGCATGTTTAAATGCAGAAATTATATAGAGTTACCATAAATTTCGAAGGTTTTAATAAATAACTAACCAAACTAACGCGAAAGTTTAACCCCTAGAACCTGCAAGTCATTGTACCAAAACATCTAAAGTTCAACAAGTCTAAGAAAAGGGGTACAACCCCAACTAACATAAGAAATATCTAAATAGTGTAAGTCCGAAAGAAATGGACTAAACAATCGGAAGGACTCCACGACAACCTTAAAGAACTGGCTTACCCTTGAAATCTGGTCTCGATCATTGATCTCCTAGCTGAGGTCTACCAATAGCCGTCTGAAGATGCCCTGTAATCAACAAAGAATGAGCAAGTGTAGTATCAGTACACAACCACAGTGTACTGGTAGGATCACGTGGCTATTCCAGTAAGTGAAACATATATAGGCAGTCACAACATAGTAAACATGACATGTATAGAATATATATACATCAGTTAACATTTCAGGAGTAATGTACAAGTCCACATTCTCAATAATAAGTAGATATAACAATACAACGGTCTTCTCATGGAACCCATACCCAAACTATTACTGTGCCAGAATGTGACACCCGATCCAATATATGTGTCAGAATGTGACACCTGATCCAATATATGTGTCGGAACGTGAAACCCGGTCCAATCAACACAACCACAATCATATTCACACTCGTAATGTACATACTCATAATCATACAATCAAGTGTTAAATCATGGCATACATTTGTTCATTCATACTCATTTCATTAGGTGTGATCAACAGTGCTTCATTCACATATATACATGCATTACAATGGATCAATTACCAACATACATCACACAAACATGAAATCAAGCCATCACCTACCTCGAAATCAAGCTTGAATCCCTCTAAGGCACTTGAATCTTCCCTTTTCGAATATTTTCTGCTTGTTCGTTGTCTAAAAACAACAATTTAATGCAAGGATCAATAAACGAGTCCTAATTACCTGGATTACAATTAAAATTATCAACCCTAGGCAAAACCCAAGATCCCAATACGCAACTTAGGGCAATTTCCACCATTAGTTTCAGGTCAAAACCCTCCCCCAATGATATTCACCCAAGAATCTAAGTTCTACGGATCGAAAAATGAATTAGGGGAGTCAAAACCTTACCTTTTGCGCTTGAAAAAGTGGAAAACTATCAAGAACTTGCCCTGTGTCATTGCTAACTCTCAAGAACGAAAATTGCAGAATAAGAACGTTTTTAGGGTTTAATCCCGACTTAATTTGTGACTGGGCCACTACGGCAGAGCCCATCCCGCCACAGCGGCCCCACCCTGGTGGAATAAATCCCACCCTAACATCTTGCGCGGAGACATAACGTCGGAATTAGAGTTTTTAAACCCTATCACAACACACCTTCAACCCTAAACTTTCAAGAACTACCCGTTCACGCTAAGATCTGTTTCAGGAGTACTACTCTCCTGAATTCGATTCCATCAAGTCGTACGGGTTCCTTAACGTCTTAGCTATTCACTCATGTTACCAAATTCATTATTAAGTCTCTTATTCATTACCAGATTTCCCTAGACGTCACATGACTCAGATTTGGTCCAAATCTAGACTAGGCTAGAAATTTTCAAGTCACTACACAAAAGTTTTCTGGCCCCAATTCTTTCCCCAATGGGTTTTTCCCTAACAACGAAAACAAGTCGTTACAGGGAGTCTGTCCTATTACCCTAGTTTGTGATACATTGGGAATGATAGATAATATGCGTGCATGGGTATCCCTTTAAAAAATTCTCAACATACGAACTAGAGTGTCGTAAAGCATATAAAGTTTAAATATTTCCTTATATAAACTATGTTTATCACAATCTTTCTCACGACCCAATTCCTCGAGTCATGATGGCGCCTACTATAACCCACCAGTATCTAGTAGGCAAGGCAACCTGTATCCCGAAACTACAAATAAAGGGATTGAGGGAAGAAAACTAAATTCAACTAAAACAATAACATAAATAATATGAATCATAGACGAAGAAGTGAAAGCAAGCCAAAATATACAAATAAGAAATCCCTCCCAAAACCTTGAAGTCCTATGTACAGAGCTACTAACAAAATGAGTACAAGTCCCAAAAGTGGACCACAGAAACAAGACTGTCTCAAAAAGCAAAAGAGAAGTCAATATATATGATGGAGACTGGTGTAGCACAAAACGCCAAGTGCTCACCCCTGTCTCTGAATCAGACTACAACAGGCTCGATGTCAACGCTGGTAGCTGGTGCTCGGACCTGCATCACAAAAACAAATGCATAGTGTAGTATGAGTAACAAAGCAATAGGTACCCAGTAGGCCTCGTAGGCTGACTGAGCAAAAAAAGCAAAAGTAATATGTAATGCAAGAATAGAAAACTTTACCAGAAACAGGAATGAGAAATCTAACAGGTATGCACAAGAATGTACTAACACACAAAGAAAAGGAGAATAACTAACTAAGTCCAATCGGACTCCCATAAACCCGACGGGCACACTTGTGGGCAAGCTAAAAGTAAAACCCGATCGGACTCTCATAAGCCCGACAGGTACACGGAAGAGTTTAGAATGTAGTAAGAGAACCCGAAGAAGTTTCCAAGATTTCCACAACTTTTTGCGGATTTGAACTGAACCAATCCATATGCATGAAGCTCATCTAGAACTAATAGGGGTTAAGGACTTGAACTGAATTGAAGATGGAAGATCAAGGAAATGAACCAAGATTTGGAGTAATTGAGGTCTTTAACAAGGGCTAAGGATAATCATGGACTTGAACCATGTACAAATATGACCAAGAACTTGAACCGAGGTGAGAGTAATTATGGACTTGAACCAAGCTGTAAGGAGCACTGGACTTGAACCACGATTGCAAATGGCGGTGCACATGAACCACACCCGGTGGAGTGAATTGGGGGACTTGAACCACGAATAGTGGTAAATCGACTAGAATTAGGATCAGGCGCCAACCGAGCATTACATGGAGTACCCCCAATATGAGAGCTATTAATAGATCACTCCAGCCCGAACCATATCCAACCAGAATCGATGAGTAGCTTCCACACCAAGAATCAGAGACACCAAAACCGATGGAAATAGGGGATTTATGGATATATGGTTCCAAGAGCGATGTTACTGCCTAGCTAAGGCCCAACCTATCAGACTCATATACGCTACATCAGTCTACAAGGAGTTAAGTCATCCGAAGCGACGTCGGGAATATTACAAGGCCTAGCGACTCCAAAATGACTCAAGTCTGTGGCAATCACTAGCCTAAGCCTAGACTAAGGCTAAACGTGCTCCAACAATTTTTACAAATCACAAATAAAGCACACCACAAGGTGAGGATGATCAACAAATATAATAGACATGCTTCAACTACCCGAAATACCCGAAAAAGTAGCTTAAGGCATGGATTCTAGGAATTTAACATGATTAACAACCAATTCAACCCTAAATTCATACAAAGCAATATAAAATTACTTAATCATGCTCAGTCTAAGGAGAGGGAAGCTGTAGCCTACCTGTAGGCCGATCGCACGCACTCCAAATCACGTTGCAATAGATTTTCCCTTTTGTACAGCCTCGAAACACTGCCACACTATCAAAAATAGAATTCACAACGTCAATACGGTCGTTTTGACACCAAAATTGCATTTTTTGAAGACGGACCCAAAATCGAGTCTAAAATGGGATTGTGGGACCCACATTGGGAATCCCAAAATTGACTCTATGAAAATGTTCATTTTACCTCCTTGAACTTGTGTCCTAAAATGGAACACAATTCAAGGCTCGAAAAAGCCCAAAATCAGCCTATGCATTTCAATCACCATTAAAGCTAAAGAAAGAGAGAGGACAACAACTAAAGCTCAAAAAATTACCTCAAACAGTGGTCCCCCCCGACAGTCCCCGAGCACTACAATGTGTAGACACACCAATTTGTAGCAACCTAACCTTTGAATCACCCAAAATGGAGCTAAAATGAGAGAGAAATCGTGTTTAGAAAATGAGGGGTGAATGCTGATTTTCGGCTTTAAATAATGGTAGATCTAGTCGCTAAAAGGATTATGGTCGCCTAAAAAAAAGGCATTCTTTGGTCGCTAAAAGTCTGCACCAGATATCAAATTTTTTCCATTTTTTTTCAAAGTGTCCGAACTAACCCTCAGATTCATTCGGGACCCGATAAAAATTAACTAGATAAGCTACCCCACTAAATTTGACATTCCAAACACAATGAAATTGTCAGATTTCCGTAAAAAGATTGCTATGAAAGAAATACCCCTCGGGACCCATTAGGCCTAAAACTCAACTTTTCGCCTAAACACCCAATAATAAAAAAGTAGATCTCAAGACCTAAACGAAAGTTCCTACTAGACCAAATTCAAAATTCCGGAGCTAATGACGCTGACGGAATTCTCATATGACAACTAATTTTCTGAATGTTGACCAAAGGTAACTCTAGGCCTTTAAGCTTTCCAACATCTCGTCTAAGTGCTCAAACTCACACCGGAAGCCTTAGGACCTGAACCAAAGGTCCTTCAAGATCAAACTAGACGTTCCAGAGCTAACCGTGCTGACGAAATTTCAATTAGAGCACATTTACCAAGAATGTTGACCAAGGTCAAACTTAAGCCAAAGCTTAAAAGCTAAAATGCCTAATGGCACAAACTCGCGCTGAAAGACTCGGGATTCGAGACGACCATGTTACTAGCCTAAAATGACCATTTTGGAGCTGATGGAACCGTCAAAATTCCATTTTGAGGTTGTTTACCTGAAGTTTTGACTAAAGTCAACTATTCAAGTTTCAAAAGATTCAAAACAGGGGAACGGGCATAAAGCCTAAACGAACGACCAGACGACCGAGTACTCAACTCCAGCAAGTCATAAATGACTTGGGATCGCTATAGGAACACTCTAAACGATGAAAAGAAGGAATTAAGGTGGAAATGACATGGAGGGTCATTACAATCTTACTTGACATAAAATTTAATAAAGAATGGGGACTCTTTGAACTTTTAGCCTTAAATATCTCATAATATTATTCACTATGATTAGGTCAGATTAATGTAAAAGTCAAATGTTGATTTGAAAAGTCAACCTTGGCAAAATGATTAAAATCTAGGGCTAAGACCATAAATGCATTTTCCTCAATATAAGAATTTCCAAATATTAATCTAAATCAAAAGTAGTTATTGATAGTTTTCCCCCTAGAATAAAAAAATCTAATCCAAAAACTCTAAGGCTTTAAATCCACAACAATAGCATGTATACTAACCCATTACTTCTTTCCCTAAAATGCCTATATCTCCAAGAATCATGACAGCTTATCTTTATTCCTTTATTCCTTTTATATATGAATAGTTTTGACTTCTATATAAACAAAATAGGGGATTTCATGCTATATAACAAAAATGCATCTAATTAAGTAGAGTCATATATTACTTTTTTTTTTACTTTACTTTTTCCTTAAATGTCTAGTTGATCAAATATTTTTTTGGTAATTAAAGAATTTTATTACCAAGTAGCAAAAGAGTAAAAGAACAAAATCATGATGAAAATCATCATATTACCATTTTTATTCTATAAAAGTTGTTTTGCCTCTTAAGAAGAAATACTATATAAAGAGTGTCTTCTTACGTTGATAAACAACAATAAATATAATATAATTCGAAATAAAAGATGGGCAAATTGAATAGTTTGATATTTTTTGTTCTCATAGTTATGTTGATAGCATCAACATGTTTGTTTCTTCTGTCTATAAACATTTGTTTTTATATTAACAATTAGTATAATAGTTTATTATATTTTACTATATAATGAAGTGTGCAAATGATCATTTAAAGTTACATACAACAATAAATCTATTTCATTTCTAGAAAATAGAAAAATAATTAACTTATATTTTTTCTTTCATATTTCATTATGTTACCTTACCTTTCAAGATTTTTGGAATAGATATGAAAAATACATATAATGAAATTCAAATTTCAGTTTTGTTTCAAGTAGATGGTTTGAACTGTTGCACCGACAATCACATTGGACGTTGCATTCCTGGCAGCAAAGATGATACCAAATATGATAATATTTGTAAGCAAAATTGTAAGGGAGGTCACTGCAAAGTCATCGGCAAAACACCTCCTAATCATTTTTGTCAGTCTTTGTTAACAAATCATTTCAAACTTATTCTATGTACGTCGTTGCTTTTACAAAAGAGACATCGTTATGTTTCAGTATGCATATATTAGAAAATCTATAATAAAATTTTAATTTTATGTTCAAAAAGTATTATCTTTAATTTTTTTTATATGGATCAGTTAATAATTATTTTTCTCTTTGCCACTAGCTTCATTTTCAATATTATGGTAATGAAGAGATAAATGGTGTATATTTTAATATTGTCCTAAAACATAATTTAGACTTTTATATTTTTATGTTAGAGCACGAATAAATTTTTTCAATCATAGACTTGAACTAAAATTTAATCAAGAATGAAGACTATTAAAAAATTTAATCTTAAATATCTCAAATTATAGAAATCGAGTTTTGCATGATCAATTACTTTTGGATAAACTCTCCAAAATTTAATAGATCTAGTTAATGTAAAATCCAAATATTGATTTGAAAAGTCATCTTTAGCAAAGTGGTTAAATGTTGGACTAATAAGGCAATCAATGTATTCTCAAAGAAAAAAAAAACTAATCTAAATCAAATTAGACATCAATCGTTTACCCCCTCAAACAAAATAATTGAATTGAAGAACTTTAGAATTTTGAATCCACAACAGTAACATGGATACCAACTCTTAACTTCGTTTCTTAAAATATCTAAATCTCCAAGAATGTGATAATTTGTTTTAAATCATTTTATATATAAAAAAAGTTTTGGCATCTGTTGAAAAATAGGAAATTTCATACTGCTTATAAAAAAATGTTAAAGTGATAAAAAGTAAATTGTAATCACAGATAAAATATGAAGAAACATAATTTTTTTGATAAACAATAATCAGTACAAATTAGTTTATCTCATGATTCTTCTCTCCTTAGAGTTTCTCCATTATTCGAGGGTCATTAGTGGTGTATTTCTCGAACTAACGATGATATGGGTTGATCCTTTATGAATATCCCAAGAGTTTATGGGATATTAGATATGAGATATTTGAGATGCCTTTTTAAGGAAAATATATTACCCTTTATATAGGCATAAACTAGGGATTAGGATTGAAAAGCCTCCAGGAACCTAACTGAAGTTGAACACGTATGGTAGAGTCCCAATTGAAATTAAATACATTTTGTAGAGTCTCCGAATATTTTGATATCTACATTTACTATATTACAAAATACATCCAATTAAGTAGATTACTTGATACTATTTTACTTATCACTTTACTTTTAGTTTTTCCTTAATTGCCTAAGTTATCAAATATTTTTTTTGGTAACTAAATAATTTTACTATCAAGTTGAAAATGAGTACATAAAAAAATTAGTGATCGATGGACATCCCCAAATCATTAAACGTACTTTTCACTAGTCTTTATCTTTTATAAACTAATAAAAATTTAATGAAGGGATACACTTTATATCTTAGATAATGTCATATTAAAAAGGGAGAAAAATGAGAAGTGTCATATAAAACATGTCACGCCCCGAGCCTACACCCTGGATGTGGCCGACACTCGAGAACCATTCTTGGTCTCCAAGAAAACCCTTGGCCTAGCTGACTACTAGTGGAATACTTAATCAAGCTATAAAAGGCTTTAAAATGAATTTTTGAACAATTAAACGAAAAGTAAATACTTAACTCAAATTTCTTGTAATATACTGAACCTTAGAAGCATAATAGTTTGCAAAAAACATGTCAAGGAAGAAAATACATACTAAAACACTCCTCAACTCTATCTATCTATGAAGCCTCTAATATTTAAGATAGGGGTGGGGACAAGGCCCACGATGCCTCAAAACAACTATATTGAAAGTAAATGTGAAGTTCTCTGAAATACAAGGAGGCTCACCAAAACCTAATTAGAGTGTAGAGTGATCTCAGCGAAGCGTGTGTTGATGATCCTGAACACTTGTATCTTCATCATAAAAGGATGTTGGTCGATTGACATCAGTACATTTGAATGTACGAGTATGTAATATAGCTGAAGCGAAAAATAATTGAATAAAAGGTCTGCAATAGGTAAAACATGAACTCCACTGAATGTAAAGGACTAAAGAAATAATATATATACTCATGCTCAAATGTATAAAATATACTCTTTCTCTAGTTTGAGATAATTGCTCAAACTATCCTCTTAAAAGAGGTAACTGCTCGGAAATATCTCTAAACTCATAAACTCGTTTAGAAATCAAAGTTTCCCTTTTCTGAAAATAATACTTTCTTTCTTCATGTAAAAATGAAACATTTGGGAAATATTTAGTTCCCTTATACTCTTTCTCAAACTCCTCTTTACCTCCGTAAAACTCAGTTTAAAACACAATCATTGGCTTTAAAAGATTCTCAAAATTTATAACTCAAAATAGAGTTCATGCTGAAATATAGACATGAACGAATCAAATAAAGGATCTCAATAACAATATAGAAAACTCAATACTCAAATCTAAACAACTCAAGAACTCAGAACTCAACGATACTACTCCTCTCAAGAATACTCATTTCATAGGGTTCATGCTGAAATATAGAGATGAACAAATCAACTAAAGAATATCAATGCATAACATATAGTAATTCAATAATTAGGAATAGAATTTAAAAAAAAAATAGGAACTCAAGAACTCAAAATCAACTCAATAAAAACTCTTGAACTTTCCTCTTAAACTCACTTTAGTTTTGAATGCACATTATGACATGTAATTAGGATATGTTGGAATTCTCAAAGGTAAATGGAGTTAATATGAGCTAATATAGAGAAGGGAAAAGTAGCTACAACTTAGAGGAACACGTGTTGGATGAAAGAAGGAAAGATTGGCCCAGAACTCATTGTCGTACTGCAGGCGTGTCAACCCTAGGACTGAACATCAGAAGTTAGGCCTTGACGTACTGCTGGCATGTCTCACCGGGCCCTGAACTACTGAATTTCAGCCTTGGCACTATCATGATGCGTCGGCCCAGGCCACTCCCTAGCAACCTGGTGAATTTTCAAGCTTAAATTAGGACTTGAACTTAGTTTAGAATTGGGAAATTTCTTTGAAAATCTTCTTGATTCTCAAACCCAACACGATAACATGAGAACATTCATACAATATCTTTGAAAACGTAACTTTTTCCAAAGATTCACAACCCAAAAAAATCAAAACCTTCATTGTTAAAGAATTGAACTAAAAACTAAGAACTACGAATGAATCCTTTAGATATAATGATTTCTTGACTAAATTGAGATGTAGGGCGTGAGGACGAACAAGTCCAACATCGTGAGAAGCCTTACATACCTTGAAAAAATAATTTTCTTTGCGTAAATCAAGAAATCTTGAAGAATGCTTGAAAACCTAATTTTTCTCCTCTTGGAACCTCGCTCAAATTTCTCAAGTGTTTAGGAATGTGAAAAGGTGGTTTAGCAGTTGATCAGGCCCTTAATTGGGTGAGAAAAAATGTGGCTAGGCTTAGTAGAAAAATACCAAACTACCCTTCTAAAAATGAATGAGATGCCTTAAATAGAGAGGATTTACTTAAATAGGCATAACTTCTTACTTAGAGCTCGAAATTAAGCAAACTTGGCAGCGTTGGAAAGAGGACTTAAAGACCTTCAATTTGATAGGTCATGGGTCACCTAATTTTATATGTGCTAAAAGATATGATCGTTTGAAGTTGGCCCAAAAGGAAAAAAATGTTTGATGGGTTACTAGTACGAACCTCTCTTAAGCTCTTTTCAAAGTCCAAGGTGTTACATCTAGTGTCCTTAACACCTAAGAAAATTAGAATCACTCGGTTCAATCTTGTTCACAAATGGAGAATGGTTCAAGTGTTAACTTAAATTTTTTTGGGATGTTACAATATCTCCCCTTTAGGATCATTCTTCCTCAAATGACTGTTGCGCAGAGAATGGAAAGGAGTTACTCTAAGTATCTTTCTGACTTCGGAACTTGCTACTAACATAAACGAAACTTATTTATACTAAGAATTTTGGAACTGTCTATAGCACATAAGTCAAGAAAGATATTGTTTTGAACATAGTCACACTCTATCTGAAATTATCTTACATGAATCAAAAGAATCTGGGCATGAAGTAAGAAAAAGACTATTATACCTTGAGCAATACAACAACTCGATTTCAAGCCTAGAAACACCTCTAAACCATGCCCTTCTTTATGGATACCACACCTCATTAGCTGCAACTCATAACTCTTACACGGATTTATGACTACTCTTACCAAGGTCTAATATAATTGTCTACTTTTATTGTGTTCAAACCTGATCTCTAAATCAAAAGATGCTAAACATGAGATGTTTATACTTATCTAAACGATAAGATTCCGGTTCTATATCTCTATAGGGAATCTGGAATTATACATCTATAGGGAATCTCATTCCAAGAATACTTCTCCTTATAGCGGCATTCAACCAACCTTGAGCCCATGTCAAGAAACACCCAATGCATCATGCATTTGTCAACATGTTAACAACACAACATTCAAGTCTAGTACTATAACTACTCCATGGACTCCTACTAACCAATCCTTCTAAGAATTTCTCACTCTCTCAACATATCTACCAACTGGAATTTCACACATTACTACAGGAACCTGCTAATTTCTCTCATTTAACTATTACTCATAGTAAAACAGCATCCTATACCTCCTTCACATTATAACTTTAGATGGAATAAAAACACCACCACTACCACAGTAAGAAACATCAACCCTCTCCTTCTATCATTACTCAACTACTATCGACAACATCGCTACCAAATCTTAAAAAAGATCACTGAAAGAGCTTAGAGCAAAACATCATAAGCATCATTCATTTGAGAAAGCTGATGTAAGAAAATGTATGACATAACATTATGTTTCTAGCCATTGAGAGTAAACCATGAATTCATAATACTAAGAATACTATGAGAGACGAGTGCTTATATGAATAAGTTCATATCATGAGGCTGATATCCATAACTTTATGGAGTAAGATTGAGATCAATGGGCTAAAGTCTTTGCCCCTCATTTTGTGAACTGAGCATAGATGTAAATCTGTCTGTAGTGTATGAGCATAGGTCATGAACAAAATTTTGATATTAGGGGCATCAACTTGTAACGACTAAACTTTAAGGAATATACTAGAGTATGAATGGATTGATATAAGATTAACTCTTTCTGGACACTTTCACTATCTGATTCTTAATATTGGACGTGGTTTCTCATCTTATCGTCTCCCGCTTAAGTCTGAAGCTGATACTTTAAAGCTATGGATCTATTCCATCTTTTCTAAACTAGTCTATATAGGATTTACTCTAATACTCAGAAAATGCTACTCTCGTGGTTATTGAACTCTCTATGTGCAAATACTAAGATTCCTTCTAGGGCTTGTTTCTCAGATACTACTCTTAACTTCTTCCGGCTTCTATAGAAGACTTTCTATAACCACTACACGTACTTACCTATAAAGTCATTTAATCAAACTCTTAATAGTATGAATTATTCTTCTTAGCCCACTAATATTGTCCTTCTAAGTTCATCTCAATCTAACCGGAGGAAACTTGAACTATATTTGAAAGTCTCGTCATTGGCTATATATAGTCCCTTCGGCCAACTCTTAATCCACATTGATAACTCAAATATAATATCTAATAACATATAGAAAATCATAAACTCAATTAGAACCTTGTCCGACTACATACGATCTCGGGTACACCCATTAATGCTCTTGTTAATCTAGTGACTTAGCCTCACTTCATTGGTCTCATATAAGAGTCATAATACCACACTTGTACCACTCACATTTATTGCAACTAACTTCTTAATTCCTCACCTACTCTATGTAAAATCTACCATATCAGATCTCAGAACCAACATCTTCACCCTCATGTTGCCACCTTTCTTTTATCATAACACTCATCTCAAATTCAAGCTTAGTGTCTAATACTTAACACAGAGATCAATATAAATGCTCCCATACTATACTAACTGATAACTACTAGATAAAATTAAGAAACACTCATCCACTAAGAGCTCATGAAAAGTAGTCAATCTTTATCTCTCAATCTAGATACTTACAATTTACCATCACATTTCCTTTCACAACTTAAGTACTATTTACCCATTCACTATACATCATTGCGAAATTAGTTCTATAACCTTGTGAACATCATGGCTCTCATTAAAAAGAATCATAAGCCTAGCTTAGATCTATCACCTCATGAATACTCTGCTTTTTTTATTCAACATCTATACTTGGACTTCACTAACATAATATTACATTGACATAAACTCCCTTGTGGTTAAAGTATACTCTAACTATTCCATACTACTAACTCTTGCTCTACTTAAAGTATACTCTAAATCATCCATACTAGTAACTCTTACTCTACTTAAAGTATATTCTAACTCATCCACACTAGTAACTCTTACTCTACCGTCTATCATGAAATCTACACAAAATTATCACTTCGTAGTCTACCCATAGGATAAAAACTCCTCATTCATAACTTACTAGGTGCATGACTGCAAGAACATAAATTACTTCATCACTATCTCTCTGTCTTAGATTAATATACCTTTGCATCCATACACACTGGGCAATTTTTTCTACTACGGCTTATAACACCGCAACTCATACTATATCTTCGGGTGAAAAAACATACCACCCAAACATTCTAAAACACACTTTCTTGATAGGGGTCTCGCCTGAAACAAGGTTTAGAGAAATAAGTGTTGGAGTACATCTCTCTTTTAGCTTGAACGCACGATTCACATGAATAAGAGTGCATTCTTTCGTATCAGAACACTTAAGATCACTTACAAGCTTTTCTCAATCCCCTCTGTAGTCTCATGATTTTCTCAAAAGAAAAAATTGCTGAGAGTTACTAATCGATATGGATCTGACGTTTCTTTTCAATCACCTTGTGTATGAGGGGTAATTGAATATATTTGAGAAATGCATGAGTATGAATAAGTTCTTTATGACATAGTTCTTTTGCACGATTCAGAGTATGAAAGAAGGGAAAGTTTTCTTAAATGTTTGTAGTCCCTCATTTATAGAAGTGGGGACCTCACAACCATAAATAAGATTCTATAGACACGACTTCATAGACACCCTAGGACACTTCAACTCTGTGCTCTGATACCAAGTTTGTCACTCCCCGAGACTACACCCTAGATGTGACTCGGCACTCGAGAACCATTTTTGGTCCCCAAGCAAACCCTTGGCCTGGATGACTACTTAGTGGAAGACTTACTAAAGAAATAAAAGGATTTGAAATTAATTTTTGAACAATTAAACTCACAGTAAATACTCAACTCAAATTATCTCTAAAATATTCAACCTTACAAGTATAATAGTTTGCAAGAAGCATCTCAAGGAAGAAAATACATACTAAAAGACTCCACAACTCTATCTATCTATGAATCCACTAATGTTTAATATAGGTGTGGGGAGAAATCCCCATGACGACTCAAAACAACTAAACTGAAAGTAAATGTGAAGTCTATCATAATAGAAGAAGGCTCACCAAAACCTAACTAGAGTGTAGAGTGATCTCAACAAAGAGCCTGTTGATGATCTTGAAAACCTGTATCTGAATCATAAAAGGATGCAAGTCGAATGTCATCCGTAAATTTGAATGTACGAATATGTAATATAGCCGAAGCAAAAATAACTGAATGAAAGGTCTGCAATAGGTAAAACATGAACTCAACTGAATGCAAATGATTAAAGAAATGAAATCATTTTAACTTTACAAAAACACTTGCTCATCTTTGAAACTCAACATAATAAGTGATATACAAAAATTGCACCTTAACTCTATTGGGAGATTTTCTAACCGACAACTATCACTTTGAGCTACGTGATGATACAACATCTCACCCACAATTCTAAAACTTTCTTATACCTTTCCGGGGTATATAACACCTCAACTAAGTGGATCCACTAATTTATGCTTGAAAGCAATAAGGAGTCATCTAAAAACTATGATCCTTTACCCATGTTGGCAAACATGGTTTATGAAGATTTTGAGTTGTCTTAACTCATCTCCATATCGGTGCTCAATACTACTCCCAATAATATATATCTATATATATATATATACACACACTAATTCTCAAATATATAAAATTTACTCTTTCTCTAATTTGAGATAATTGCTCAAACTATACTCCTAAGAGAGGTAACAACTCGAAAATATCTCAAAACTCATAAACTCGTTAAGAAATCAAAGTTTCTCTTTTCTCAAAACAATACTCCCTTTCTTCATGTAAAAATGAAACATTTAATAAATACTTAGTTCTGTTATACTCTTTCTCAAACTCCTCTTAGTTAAAACACAATCATTGGCTTTAAAAGATTCTCAAAATTTATAACTCAAAATAGGGTTCATGCTGAAATATAGAAATGAACGAATCAACTCAAGGATCTCAATAAAAATATAAAAAACTCAATACTCAGAACTAAAGAACTCAGAACTCAACGATACTACTCATCTAAAAAATACTCAATTCATAGTTTTCATGCTGAAATATAGACATGAACAAATAAACTCAAGAATCTCAATGCATAACTTATAAAAATTCATTAATTAGAAATAGAATTTCAAAAACAATAGGAACTCAAAACCAACTCAATAAACGCTCTTGAACTTTCCTCTTAAACTCACTTTAGTTTAGAACGCGCATTAAGACATGTGATTAGGATATGTAGGAATAAAGGTAAATGAAGCAAATAGGGGCTAATATAGGGAAGGGAAATGTAGCTACAACTTAAAGGAACACGTGTCGGATGAAACAAGGAAATATTGGCCCAGAACTCCTTGGCGTACTGCAGGCGCGTCACCCCTAGGACTGAACATCAGAAGTTAGGCCTTGACATATTGATGGTGCGTCTCGCCAGGCCCTGAACTACTGAAGTTAAGCCTTGGAGCTATCATGGTGCGCCGCCCCAGGCCACTCCCCAACAACCCTATGAATTTTCAAGCTTAAATTAGGACTTGAACTTAGTTTAGAATTGGGAAATTTCTCCTAAACTCTTCTTGATTCTCAAACCCAACAAGATAACATGAGAACATTCATACAATATCTTTGTAAAACAACTTTTACCAAATATTAACAACCCAAAAAAATCAAAACCTTCATTGTTAAAGAACTGAACTAAAAAATAAGAACTACGAATGAATCATTTAGATATAACGATTTCTTGACTATATTGAGATGTAGGGCATGAGGACGAACAAGTCCAACACTGTGAGAAGCCTTACATACGTTGACAGAACAATGTTCTTTGCGTAAATCAAGAAATCTTGAAGAACGCTTGAAAACCTAGTTTTTCTCCTCTTGGAACCTCGCTCAAATTTCTCAAGTGTTTAGGAATGTGAAAAGGTGGTTTAGCAGTTGATCAGGCCCTTAATTGGGTGAGAAAAAATGTGGCTAGGCTTAGTAGAAAAATACCAAACTACCCTTCTAAAAATGAATGAGATGCCTTAAATAGAGAGGCTTCACTTAAATAGGCATAACTTCTTACTTAGAGCTCAAAATTAAGCAAACTTGGCAGCGTTGGAAAGAGGACTTAAAGACCTTCAATTTGATAGGTCATTGGTCACCTAATTATATATGTGCTAAAAGATATTATCGTTTGAAGTTGACCCAAAGGAAAAAAAAATGTTTGATGGGTTACTAGTACGAACCTCTCTTTAGCTCTAATCAAATTCCAAGGTGTTACATCTAGTGTCCTTAACATCTAAAAAAATTAGAATCACTCGGTTTAATATTGTTCACAAATGGAGAATGGTTCGAGTCTTAACTTAGAAGTTTTTGGGATGTTACAATGCCTCCCCTTTAGGATCATTCTTCCTCGAATGACTGATGTGGAGAGAATGGAAAGGAGTTACTCTAAGTATCTTTCTGACTTCGGAGCTTGCCTACTAACATATACGAAACTTATTTATACTAAGAATTTTGGAACTGTCTATAGCACATAAGTCAAGAACAATATTGTTTTGAACATAATCACACTATCTGAAATTATCTTACATGAATCAAAAGAATCTGGGCATGAAGTAAGAAAAAGACTATTACGCCTTGATCAATACAACAACTAGATTTCAAGCCTAGCAACACCTCTAAACCATGCCCTTTTTTATGGATACCGCACCTCATTAGCTGCAACTCATAACTTTTACACAGATTTATGACTACTCTTACCAAGGTCTAATATAACTGTTTGCTCTTACTGTGTTCAAGCCTGATCTCTAAATCAAAAGATGCTAAACATAAGATGTTTATACTTATCTAAACCATAAGATTCCGGTTCTATATCTCTATAGGGAATCTGGAATTATACCTTTATAGGGAATCTCATTCCAAAAATATTTCTCCTTATAGCGACATTCAACCAACCTTGAGCCCATATCAAGAAACACCCAATGCATCATGCATTTGTCCACATGTTAACAACACAACATTCAAGTCTAGTACTATAACTACTCCATGGACTCCTACTAACCAATCCTTCTAAGAATTTCTCACTCTCTCAACATATCTACCAACTGGAATTTCACTCATTACTACACGAACATACTAATTTCTATCATTTAACTATTACTCATAGTAAAACACCATCATATTCCTCCTTCACATTATAACTTTAGATGGAATAAAAACACCACCACTACCACAATAAGAAACATCAACCCCCTGCTTCTATCATTACTCAACTACTATCGACAACATCGCTATCAAAACTGAAAAAGATCATTGAAAAAGCTTAGAGAAAAAGATCATAAGCATCATTCATTCGAGAAAGCTGATGTAAGAAAATGTATGACATAACATTATGTTTCTAGCCATTAAGAGTAAATAATAAATTTACAATACTAAGAATACTATGAGATATGAGTGCTTATATGAATAGGTTCATATCATGAGGCTGATATCCATAATTTTATGGAGTAAGATTGAGATCAATGGGCTAAAGTTCTTGCCCCTCATTTTGTGAACTGAGCATAGATGTAAATCTGTCTGTAGTGTATGAGCATAGGTCATGAACAACACTTTGATATTAGGGGCATCAACGGGATGTTGTAACGACTAAACTTTAAGGAATATACTAGAGTATGAATGGATTCATATAACATTAACTCTTTCTGGACACTTTCACAATTTGATTCTTAATATTGGACTTGGTTTCTCATCTTATCGTCTCTCGCTTAGGTCTGTAGCTGATAATTTAAACTATGGATCTATTCCATCTTTTCTAAACTATTTTATACTAGATTTACTCTAATACTCGGAAAATGCTACTATCATGGTTATTGAACTCTCTATGTGCAAATACTAAGATTCCTTCTAGGGCTTGTTTCTCAGATACTACTCTTAACTTCTTCCGGCTTCTATAGAAGACTTTCTATAACCACTACACGTACTTACCTATAAAGTCATTTAATCAAACTCTTAATAGTATGAATTATTCTTCTTATCCCACTAATATTGTCCTTCTAAGTTCATCTCAATCTAACCGGAGGAAACTTGAACTATATTTAAAAGTCTCATCATTGGCTATATATAGTCCCTTCGGCCAACTCTTAATCCACATTGATAACTTAAATATAATATCTAATAACATATAGAAAATCATAAACTCAATTAGAACCTTGTCCGACTACATACGATCTCGGGTACACCCATTAATGCTCTTGTTAATCTAATGATTTAGCCTCACTTCATTGGTCTCATATAAGAGTAATAATACCACACTTGTACCACTCACATTTAATGCAACTAACTTCTTAATTCCTCACCTACTCTATGTCAAATCTACCATATCAGAGATCAGAACCAACATCTTCACCCTCATGTTGCCACCTTTTTTTTATCACAACGCTCATCTCAAATTCAAGCTTAGTGTCTAATACTTAACACATAGATCAATATAAATGATCCCATACTATACTAACTGATAACTACTAGATAAAATTAAGAAACACTCACCCACTAAGACCTCATGAAAAGTAGTCAATCTTTATCTCTCAATATAGATACTTACAATTTACCATAACATTTCCTTTCACAACTTAAATACTATTTACCCATTCACTATACATCATTGCCAAATTAGTTCTATAACCCTGTGAACATCATGGCTCTCCTTAAAAAGAATAATAAGCCTAGCTTAGATCTATCACCTTATGAATACTCTGCTATTTTTATTCAACACCTATAATTGGCCTTAACTAACACAATATTACATTGACATAAACTCCCTTGTGGTTAAAGTATACCCTAACTCATCCATACTAGTAACTCTTACTCTACTTAAAGTATACTCTAACTCATCCATACTAGTAACTCTTACTCTACTTAAAGTATACTCTAACTCATCCACACTAGTAATTCTTACTCTACCTTTTATCATGAAATCTTCACAAACTCATCACTTCTTAGTCTACCAATAGGAAAAAACTCCTCATTAATAACTTACTAGGTGCATGACTGCAAGAACATAAATTACTTCATCACTATCTCTCTTTCTTAGATTAATATACCTTTGCATGCATACTTTTAACACTGGGCACTTTTACCACTACAGCTTATAACACCGCAACTCATACTATCTCTTCGGGTGTAAAAACTTACAACCCAAACATTCTAAAATACACTTTCTTCATAAGGGTCTCGCCTGAAACAAGGTTTAGCGAAGTGAGTGTTGGAGTACATCTCTCTTTTAGCTCGAACGCATGATTCATATGAATAAGAGTGTATTATTTCGTATCAGAACACTTAAGCTCACTCACGAGCTTCTCTCAAGCCCCTCTGCAGTCTCAAGATTTTCTCAAGATTTTTTTTTGCTGAGCATTACTAATTTATATGGATCTGACTTTACTTTTCAATCACCTTGAGTATGAGGGGTAATTACATGGATTTGAGAAACAAATGAGCATGAATAAGTTCCTTATGATATAGTTCTATTGCACGATTCAGAGTATGAAAGAAGGGAAACTTTTCTTAAATATTTGTAGTCCCTCATTTATAGAAGTGGGCCCCTCACAACCATAAATAAGATCCTATAGACATGACTTCATATACACCCTAGGACACTTCAACTCTGTGCTCTGATACCAAGTTTGTTACTCCCCGAGCCTACACCCTAGACGTGGACGGCACTCGAGAACCATTATTGGTCCCCAAGCAAACCCTTGGAGTGGATGACTACCTAGTGGAAGACGTACTAAAAAAATAAAAGGATTTGAAATTAATTTTTGAACAATTAAACTCAATGTAAATGCTCAACTCAAATTGTCTTTAAAATACTCAACCTGACAAGTATAATAGTATGCAAAAAGCATCTCAAGGAAGAAAATACATTCTAAAAGACTCCACAACTCTATCTATCTATGAATCCATTAATTTTTAATATAGGTGTGGAGACAAGGCCCACGATGACTCAAAACAACTAAACTGAAAGTAAATGTGAAGTCCATCCGATTAGAAGGAGGCTCACCAAAGGCTAACTAGAGTGTAGAGTGATCTCAACGAAGCGCCTGTTGATGATCTTGAACACCTGTATCTGCATCAGGATGCTAGTCGAATGCCATCCGTAAATTTGAATGTACGAATATGTAATATAGCCGAAGGAAAAATAACTGAATGAAAGGACTACAATAGGTAAAACATGAACTCAACTGAATGTAAATGATTAAAGAAATGAAATCATTTTAACTTTACAAAAACACTTGCTCATCTTTGAAACTCAACAAAATAAGTGATATACAAAAATTGCACCTTAACTCTATTGGGAGATTTTCTAACCGACAACTATCACTTTGAGCTACGTGATGATACAACATCTCACCCATGCTTCTAAAACATTCCTATACCTTTTCGGGGTATATAACACCTCAACTAAGTGGATCCATTAATTTATGCTCGAAAGCAAAAAGGAGTCATCTAAAAACTATGATCCTTTACCCATGTTGGCATACATAGTTTATAAGAATTTTGAGTTGTCTGAACTCATCTCCATATCGGTGCTCAATACTACTCCCAATAATATATATATATACTAATGCTCAAATATATAAAATATACTCTTTCTCTAGTTTGAGATAATTTCTCAAACTATCCTCTTAAAAGAGCTAACAACTCTAAAATATCTCAATACTCAAAAACTCGTTTAGAAATCAAAGTTTATCTTTTCTCAAAATAATACTCTCTTTCTTCATGTAAAAATGAAATATTTAGGAAATACTTAGTTCCCTTATACTCTTTCTCAAACTCCTCTGTACCTCCTCAAAACTTAGTTAAAACACAATCGTTGGCTTTAAAAGATTCTCAAAATTTATAACTCAAAATAAGGTTCATGCTGAAATATAGACATGAAAGAATCAATTCAAGGATATGTAGGAATTCTCAAAGGTAAATGGAGAAAATAGGGGCTAATATAGGGAAGGGAAATGTACCTACAACTTAAAGGAACATGTACTCGATGAAACAAGGAAAGATTTGCCCAGAACTACTTGACGTACTGCTGGTGCGTCGCACCAGGGCCTGGACAATAGAATTTAGGACTTGGCATCCTATTGGCACGTCGCGCAAGGCCCTGAACTACTGCAATTAAGACTTGGCACTATCATGGCGTGCCGCCCCAGGCCATTCCCCAGCAACCCATTGAATTTTCAACTTTAAGTTAGGACCCCAACTTAGTTTAGAATTGGGAAATTATCTTTAACTCTTCTTGATT
Source organism: Solanum piurae (assembly GCA_029582685.1). NCBI lineage: Eukaryota > Viridiplantae > Streptophyta > Magnoliopsida > Solanales > Solanaceae > Solanum > Solanum piurae. Next base: position 31,887 of record JAJOOO010004728.1, on the reverse strand, counting down.
CTCAAACCCAACACTATTACATGACAACTTTCATACAATCGCTTTGAAAACATAACTTTTACCAAAGGTTCACAACCCAAAAGAATCAAACCCTCCATTGTTAAAGAATTGAACTAAAAACCAAGAACTACAAATGAATCTTTTAGATATAACAATTTCTTGACTAAATTGAGGTGTAGGGCGTGAGGACAAACAATTCCAACACTGTGAGAAGCCTTTCATACCTGGAAAGAACAATGTTCTTGGAGAAAATCAACAAATCTTGAAGAACGCTTGAATACCTACCTTTTCTCCTCTTGGAACCTCGCTCAAATTTCTCTGTGTTTAGGAACGTGAAAAGATGGTTTAGCATATAATCAAGCCCTTAATTAGGTTAGGAAAAAAATGGCTAGTCTTAGTAGGAAAAGGAAAAGACCAAACTACCCTTGTAAAAATGAATGATATGCCTTAAATAGAGAGGCTTTACTCAAATAGGCATAACATTTTACTCCGAGCTCGAAATTAAGCAAACTTGGCGGCGTTGGAAAAGGACTAAAAGGCCTTCAATTTGATAGGTCATGGGCCTCCTAAATCTTTATCTTCCAAAAGATATGATCATTTAAAGTTGACCCAAAATGAAAAACATTTGATAGGTTACTTGTACGAACCTCTCTTTAGCTCTTTTTGAAGTCGCAGGTGTTACATCTAGTGACCTTAACACCTAAGAAAAGTAGAATCACTCGGTTCAATCTTTTTCACAAATGGAGATTGGTTCGAGTCTTAACTTAGAAATTTTTGGGATATTACAAAACATAACACAAATTAAAATGATACATATATTTAAGGACTTGATGATGATGTATCCCCAAGATATAAATCCAAAACAAAAAATACATGATATTTCTTTTGGATTATGATAAATATGGTATGAGAGTTAGACTCTTGTAGTATTATCAACGACAATAGGATAATCTCAGTGAGTACGCTAAGATCCAATGATGGGGTTCTCATGATAAATACCATGATGATGATAGTGGACCAAAGATAATGATTGACATTGTAATGACCCTTAAGGTCATTTTTGGAAATTTTCATAAAATTACCATTTTACCCCTTCCAATAGTTGTCTCGGGTCATGTTTGAATAGTTTATGAAGTTGCTTTTTGAAATTGATTGAAGAGTTGTAGATTTTGGAAGGATCAAAGTTCATAAAAGTCAGTTTTTGTAACGACGCGAGTTTTAAGTCTCGAAAAGAATTTTTTTTTCATCTGCTCCGAAATATGGAATTTGGTCTATAAGTGTTGTCATCTTATGTTTTGGAGTTCTTTCATGGATCTGAGGCCTTGAGGTTGAAGTTAAAGTGAATTTAGACCTTGAGTTAACTTTGGTTAACATTCGAAGTTTGGACGCCGGGATCATAGTTCTGACAATTTCGTTTGATTCGAGGGATGATTTTAGGCCTAGGTTAAGTCTTGGTTGAATTTTCATAGGTCCCGAGGGTAGTTTGGTATTTTTGAGCTTTAAGTTAGTTTATTATGACTTTCATAGGTTACGGGTCAAGGAGGCCTTGGATCCATATTGTAATGACCAGAAGGTTATATCTAGAAACTTTCATAAAATTACTATCTTACCTCTCTTGTTACCGACCCCTAGTCATTTCTTATTGGATTTTGAAATTTGTTATGAACTTTGAGTTAAAAGCTATGAAGTATGGACGTTTTTGAATTCAACGGCTAAAGTTGTTAAAAAGTGGTTTTTGATGTCTGTTAAAATTTCGAGTCTTTGAATGGAATTTCATTGATTCAATCAGTCTCGTAATATGGAAATTGGTCTAAGAGATTTTTACGTTTCAGATTTGGAATCTTTTCATGGATTTAAGGTCCTAAATTGGAAATTTGTGAAATTTTAGCCTTTCAAATGACTTTGGTCAATATTCGAAGTTTGAATGCTCCGATTGGATTTTCGATAGTTTCTTTGGATTCAGGGGATGATTTTAGGTCTAGAGTATGTCTTGGTTGAATTTTTAGAGGTCCCGGGCCTGTTTTAGGCTTTTAGGCATTATGATTCGTGTCTTATGACTTTTACGAGATTATGGTGATGGAGACCTTGGATTCATGTTTTGATGGCCCTGTTTTAGCCTTTTTAGACATTATGATTAGTTTCTTATGACTTTCTCCAGATTATGATGAAAGAGACCTCAAATTCTTGTTTCGACAGTTTCATTATGTCAAAAAAATCTAGTATAGTCAAATTGTTTATGATTTGTGTGTATGAGGTTCCGAATGAATCTTGGGGGTCCTTTTGATGAATTGAGAGTTGGTTGATTTTCAGATGTCTGGTATGCCTCGCGTTCGCAAAGTGTTTCTCACTTTGGTAAGGATTCATTAGCGAGACCCTGGTCACGTTTGCGAGAGGTTTAGGAGACTTGACCCTCTCTTTCGCGACCTTTGCATTTGCGAGAGCCATCTTGTGAAAGCGAAGGGTTTAGTTTTTATGGGGTTCGCTTAAACAAACCATGGATCACAATCTCGATGGTCGCGTAAGCGAGCGTAGTTTCACAAAAGTGGCTTCAGAAGAGGGTTTCGACCTGCCATTTTGCGGTTTTACCTCATTTTTCCCCATTTAATGTTTTGAAAAATCCTTGGAAGCAATTTCAAAAAGATTTTTTCTTGGTGAATCATTTGAGTAAGTCTTTATAACCCTAAAAATTCAATTCTCTTTTATAAATTGTGGGTTTTAACATAAAAAATTGGGATTTTGATTGGACAAGTGAAAGGTTTTTCAAAAACTTGAGTTCTTAAGTGAAATGGTGATTGTGAACTCAATTTATCGCCTTTTTCGAAATGGTTTTCAAGAATGAGTTTGGAATGCCTTGGGCAATATTTTCAAGTAAAGATATTTTGATTTAAACCTCATTTTAAAATTTTGACTTTTGAGTTGATTTTACCCATTTTTCAAAGTTTATGATATAGGTGTTGTTATTTCTTGAATCTTATTGTGATTACTTGTTGAATTAGATTGTGTGGCTTTATACATTGTTCGAAAAGGAAAGATTCAAGTCTTGGAGTGACCTTTGATTGAATAGAGGGAAGTGAACTTCTAAACCTTGCAAAACTTGTAGAATCGTGTATTTTCTTTCATTATGTGTGTTTTGGATTAATGAAAATGAGGTTATCAGTTCAATTACTCCATTTTATTGATCTTAATAAATAAAAGAGGGATTAAACAAAAAGGCAATGTGTTGATAATTGTGTTTTTTTATTTTCCTTGTCGTTGACCCTAATTTGCCGATTGATGAAATTCTTTGATGGCATTATTATGGACTTCAATTGCTTGAGTTTATTGTCTCTTCGTTATGGTGTGAAATTGCATTGATTTTTGTGCACCTTGATGAGGCGTGCTATATTGTACCGATGAAAAATGATTCTATTAAGTGATATTATATTAAAGGTAAGGGAAATTGTTTTGGCTAGTGTTATTGTGTCGATGTAAAATGGTTCCGGCAAGTGATATTGTATAAAGTCGAAGAGAAATGATTTCAGTTAGTGATATTGTGTCGATGGGAAAAGATTCCAGCAAGTGACATTATATAAAGTCGAAGGGAAATGATTCCGGCTAGTGTTATTGTGTCAATGGGAAATGGTTTCGTCAAGTGTTTCACTATTGCGATTGATCTACTTGATACAAATTATTGATCTACTTGATACTTTTGATTGATCTTCTTGATACTTTTGATTGGCATAATTGACACTTGTTGATTATTTAATTGTGATTGTTGGGCTACAATTATTAAGCCTTGTGAGTTGTACAGTGTAAATTGTTAGATTGGACTGATTTCTATGCAAGTTGTAGTTCTGGTGGTTCGGTTGGATTGAAAGGAGTACTTATATTCTAGCTTAGTTTTACCTTTTTTGGGGGTTTCTTGTTGAGTACCTTGTGGTTTGGTACTCACTCCTTGCTTCAACACTTGTGTAAGTTCCGAGCCTGGACTCATGTGATCATTCTTGTTCATCTTTCTACGAGGCTTTCAAAGGATTGTGAGAGGTAGCTTCTTATCATTCACACGGGTCTTTTTCCTTATTTTATGCTTTGTTCTATTTGAGAACCAAAGATATTGAGACTTGTATTCATCTTTCAATTTTGTTTTCATATATTAGAGACTTGTAGACGTGATAACCAGATTTTTTTGGACAGAGGGAGTATTTTCTTTGGGATATATGTTTTTACAAGTTTTCTTATTGTGGCCTTCTTGTCAGCACACTTCTCACAAAAATTTAGGGGTCTCTTATTATTCATCTTCAAAGATGGTTTGGCTCTAGATTTTTGTGGCCTTCCAACACTTATCCTTCTTTTATGTCGGGAGTCGAACCTGTTACACTAGTTTGTGATACATTGGAGTGATAGATAAGATGTCTGCCTGGGTATCCCATCAAAAAAATCTCTACATATGAACTAGAGTGTCGTAAAGCATATAAAGTTTAAATATTTCGTTAGATACACTATATTTAACTTGACATAAAATTAAATAAAGAATGAGGACTTTGTGAACTTTTAGCTTTAAATATCTCATAATATTATTCACTATGATTAGGTTAGATTAATGTAAACGTCAAATGTTCATTTGAAAAGTTAACCTTGACAAAATGATTAAAATCTAGGACTAATGTCATGCCCCGAGCCTACACCCTGGGCAGGAATGGCACTCGAGAACCATTGTTGGCCCCAAGCGAACCCTAGGCCTGGCTTACTTACTCAGCGGAAGACTTTAAGCATTAAGAAAAGAACTCAAATGCAAGATAACTCAACTGTCTCAAATTAAACTCATAATGTTTTAGAAATAAACATTTAACTTAGCCAAAGTGGCAACTCAAAACTGAACATAAGTCAATAACAAGATAAAGAAAAATGAACTAACTAACTGTCTATCTATGAAGCCTCTAATAACTGAGATGGATGTCGGGACAAGTCCCACGACATGCTAATGAACTAAATCCTGAAAAACAATAAAAAGGGATCCTCCGAAAGCAAAGAGGCTCACCAACAAACTCTGGAGCTCAATTAGAATCAAAGATGCGCTAGATGCTGATCCTGGTTACCTGTGTTTGCATCATAAAAGATGTAGGCCAAATGGCATCAGTATATTGAATGTACGAGTATGCGAGGGGAATTCTACAACAAGACATAAGCTTGAAAGGAACTGAAAGAACATACCTGGGCTCAACGCAACTCAACTCATTTCAATATAAAGCAACAAAATAAATTCAATATAAAGAAAAGCTTTTAAAACATTGATAACAACTCTGTGTATTTAGAAATACAATAGTAACTCTGTATGTATGCAAAGATACAATATAAAATCTGAATGTATATAAAAAAATACAATTAATACTGTTGTGAGAGTTTCTCTAACCGACAACCACCACTATGAGCCTACGCTACTAGGACTGTCCTATACTTTTCCGTCATATAGAACGCCTTAACTAAGTGTATCCACTAGTCTATGCTAAAAATCACTTAAGGAATCATCTAAAAAGTATGATCCTTTAATACCCATGATGGCTACATGGTTTATGGAGACGTGATTTATCTGAACTCAAACTCATCCTTATATCGGTGCTCAATACTACTCCCAAAATACTCAGCTCATATGTTTAAAAACATAACTTCTTTCTGTTGGAATCGAGTTCCCTTTCTTGCTCAAATGTGACAACATTTACTCTTTAACTAAAAACTAGCTCAAAGGCTCGTTTGGAAATCAAGGTTTCTTTTCTTCTTTAAATGTGAAAATATTTTACTCTTGAGGAATACATAGTCCCGATATACTCTTTTGAAGAAATGAATTTCAAACTTTACTCTTTACTCAACTCAAAACTCAAGTCGTAAAACAAAGTTAAAATATTTGTAAAAGACTTTTGGAAGACTCTAAGAACTTCTCTTGACTTGAATCTTAACTTCTCTTGACTTGACTCTTAACTTCTCTTGACTTGACTATTAACTTTTCTTGAATTGAATTATGGATTCAAGGAATGTGATTTGTGATAGGAAAGATCTCTTGATGTTTAGGAGTGTTTTTAAATAGTTAAACATGAAAAAAAAAAAACAAGAAATCACTGTCCGGGAGCAAGTCCACGACGCGGAGATGCATTTAATTATTTGGTCGTGAAATAAATTTTGAGGCAGAACGGTGTGTGACCGCTCCGCGACGTGAAGAAACTTTCTGTGAAATGGGGGACTAGGTCCGCGACGCGGACTGGGGCACCATATTCGCCCGACTTTTTCCTTCTTCATTTTCTAACCCCAAATTTGCCTAAATTCGATTCTTTTTTGGCAGTTCTCTTTAGATTCAGATACCCAGCATACGTACACAAGAATCTAATCAAACACAACTCTAAAATCGACCTTAAACTCTCAAGAACTCCTCAATCTCATCCCAAATTCAAGAACAAAAGCAATTCAAGAATATAACTCAAGAACATCAAAGTCTCAATCTTTTAGGACGAAAATCATACTGAAATAAACATGTTTGGTGCGTGGGTGAACGAACCCAACACTATGTAAACTCACATACCTCATAGGGATCACCCCTTGGTGAAATCCACAAGCGATTCTTGAAGATCTTGACGATTAATCTTGCTCCTTCTCCTCTTTTCTCCTCTTCTTTTTGTCATATCTAAAACCCTAACTCAATATTATTAAAGCGTAAACTGAATCCTATCAGTTTAGACCCCAATTAATTACCAAAAACGAAATTAAGTCATGGGGCATGGAAAAGACCATAATGCCCTTCTAAAATCCGGTTTAAACTTTCCTTATTTGAACAACCCAACTTCAAATGGGCATATCTCACTGATACGAACTCGGAATTGCGCAAACTTGGCGGCGTTGGAAATATAATGCCAATATCTTTCCTACGGTATCTGGAAGCACACCTAACTCATTTTGAGCTAGGAGTTATGGTCGTTTGAAGTTGACCAAAAATCCAAACTTACCATAACTTAACAAATTTCCAGATTTTTCATTCTTTCCTAAAATGACTATTTCCAATTCTAATTCTTTCTAGTTCTTTCAATTAGAGAGTTGTTACAACTAAGACCATAACTGAATTTCCCTTAATATAAGAATTTAAAAATATTAATCTACATCAAAATTAGATATTGATAGTTTACCCCCTCGAATAAAAAAAATCTAATTAAAAAACTCTAGGGCCTTAAATCCACAACAATAGCATGTACTAACCCATAACTTCTTTCCCTAAAATGTATATATATCCAAGGATCATGATAGTTTATCTTTATTCCTTTTATATATAAAATGTTTTGACTTCTATATAAAAAATAAATAAGGGATTTCATAATATATAACAAAAATGCATCTAATTAAGTAGAGTCATATATTACTTTTTTGTCACTTTATTTTTATTTTTCCTTAAATGTTTATTTAATCAATTTTTTTTGGTAACTAAAGGAATTTATTATGAAGTAGCAAATGAGTAAAAGAAAAAAATGTGAAGAAAATCATCATATTACCATTTTTATACTGGTCATTATTATTTTTCTATAAAAGTTGTTTTGACTCTTAAAGAAGAAATACTATATAAAGAGCATCTTCTTAAGTTAATAAATAACAACAAATACAATATAATTTGAAAGAAAAGATGGGCAAATTGAATAGTTTGATATTTTCTGTTTTCCTAGTTATGTTGATAGCATCAACAGGTTTTCTTCTTCTATCTACAAACATTTTTTGTTATATTTAAAATTAGTATAATAGTTTATTATATTTCACTAACTTATGAAGTGTGCAAATGATCATTTAAAGTTGCATATAACAATAAATCTATTTCAATTCTAGAAATTTGAATAATAATTAACTTTTTTTTTTCATATTTTAGTATGTTACCTTACTTTAGAAAATTTTGGAATAGATATGAAAAATACATATAATGAAATTCGAATTTCAGGTTTGTTTCAAGTAGATGGTTTGAACTGTTGCACCGACAATCACATTGGACGTTGCATTCCAGGGAGCGAAGATGATACCAAATGTGATAATATTTGCAAGCAAAATTGTAAGGGAGGTCACTGCAAAGTCATCGGCAAAACACCTCCTAATCATTTTTGTCATTGTCTTTGTTAGCAAATCTTTTCAAACTTATTCTATGTAATTCATTGCTTTTACAAAAGAGATATTGTTATGTTTCAGTATGCATATATTAAAAATTCTATGATAAAATTCTAATTTTATGTTCAAGAAAGTATTTTCTTTAATTTATTTATTTGGGTCATTTAATAATTATTTTTCTCTTTGCCTCTGGCTTCAGTTTCAATATTATGGTAATGAAGAGATAAATGGTCTATCTTTTAATATATTATTCTCATATTATCCTAAAACATAATTTAGACTTTGATATCTTCATTTTAGATCGTGAATAAAATGATCATGACAAATCAAATTAAGATAAATAATATGATCCCCACATTGTTGATAAGAGCACTCATCCTTAACAAAATACTTCGAAATTGAGAGACAAACAAATATTTTCTAAAATTTACTATGTTTATCCAAGACTTGAACTAAAATTTAATCAAGAATGAATACTTTTGAAAAAATTTAATCTTAAATATCTCAAATTATAGAAATTGAGTTTCGAAAGATAAATTACTTTTGGATGAACACTCTCCAAAATTTTATAGGTCAAGTTAATGTAAAATCAAAATGTTGATTTGAAAAGTCAACTTTAGCAAAGTGGTTAAAATGTTGGACTAATATGGCCATCAATGTATTCTTATTAAAGAAAAAATAATCAAAACACTAATCTAAATCAAAATTAGATATCAATGGTTTACCCCTCAGAATTTTTGAATCCACAACAGTAACATGGATACCAACTCATAACTTCTTTTCTTAAAATGTCTAAATCTCCAAGAATGTGATAATTTGCCTTAATTCATTTTATATATGAAAAGTTTTGGCTTCTATTGAAAAATAGGAAATTTCATACTGCTTGTAACAAATTTGTACTAATTATTGTTTATCTCTTGATTCTTCTCTCCTTAGAGTTTTGCCATTATTTGAGGGTCTTTAGTAGCGTATTTCTTGAACTAAACATAATTTGGGTTGATCCTTTATGAATATCCCAATAGTTTATGGGATATTCGAGATGCCTTTTTAAGGGAAATATATTAACCTTTATATAGGCATGAACTAGGGTTTCGGATTGAAAAGCCTCCAAGAACCTAACTGAAGTTTAACACGTGTAGTAGAGTCCCAATTGCAATTAAACACATTTTGTAGAGTCCCATAAAATTTTGATATCTACAAATACTATATAACAAAATGCATCTAATTAAGTAGAGTACTTAATACTATTTTACTTATCACTTTACTTTTAGTTTTTCCTTAATTGCCTAAGTTATCAAATATTTTTTTGGTAACTAAATAATTTTACTACCAAGTTGAAAATGAGTACATAAGAAAATTAGTGATCGATGGACATCCCCAAATCATTAAACGTACTTTTCACTAGTCTTTATCTTTTATAAACTAATAAACTTTTAATGAAAGGATACACTTTATATCTTAGATAATGTCATATTAAAAAGGGAGAATAATGAGAATTGTCATATAAAACATAACACACATTAACATGATATATATATTGAAAGACTTGATGATGATGTAGCCCCAAGATACAAATCCAAAACAAACAATACATGATATGAATTTTGATTATGATAAATCTGGTATTAGAGTCAGACTCTTGTAGTACGTTCAACGATGGTAGGATTGTCTCACTGAGTACGCTAAGATCCTATGATGGGGTGCTCATGATAAAGGTCAAGATGACGAAAGTGGACCAAAGAGAATGACTGACATTGTAATGACCCTTAAGGTCATTTTATGAAATTTTCATAAAATTACAATTTTACCTCCTTCCAATAGTTTCCTTGAGTCATGTTTGATCAGTTCATGAAGTTGGTTTTTCAAATTGATTGAAAAGTTTTAGTTTTTGGAAGTTTTGAGTTTTGGGAGGTTCAAATTTGTTAAAAGTCAGTTTTTGTAACAACCGAAGATTGAAGTCTCGAAATGATATTCCATCTGTTCCATCAGCTCCGAAATGTGAAATTTGGTCTATGATTGTTGTCGTCTTCTACTTTGGAGTTGTTTCATGGATTTGAGGCCTTCAGGTTGAAGTTAAAGTGAATTTAGACTTTGAGTTGACTTTGGTCAACATTGAAGGTTCGGACACACGGATAATAGTTTCGACAATTTCATTTGATTCGAGAGATGATTTTAGCACTAGGTGCAGTGTTGGTTGAATTTTCATAGGTCCTAAGGGTAGTTTGGTATTTTTTTAGCTTTAAGTTTGTTTATTATGAGTTTCATGGATTTCGTGTCAAGGAGACCTTGTTGATCTATATTGTAATGACAAAGATGGTCATTTTTAAAAACTTCCATAAAATTTTCATTTTACCCCTCTCGTTACTGACCCCAAGTCATTTCTGATTGGATTTTGATTTTTTTTTGTAACATTGAGTTAAAAGTTGTGAATTATGGAAGTTTTTGAATTAAAAGGCTTGCATTAGTAGAAAAGTTTTGCACAAATCGTCGGTAATAGCCCGCAAGTCCCACAAAACTTTGGATCTCCGAAACTGATGCATGTCGGGTCCAACCCCTCACTGCCTGGATCTACCTGACTATCCTCCTTGGACACCATGTATTCAAAAAATGCCACAGAATCAAGCCAAAACTCACACATTGAGAAGTTGTTGTAAAGCTTGTCTTTTTTCAAATGTCGATCCTGATCTGCCTCAGTCTTGGAGTATACCAAGATGTCGTCAATGTGGCCACCATCACAAAGGAATCATGATAAGGTCGGAACACCCCGTTCATCAACTCCATGAACGTTGCAGGGGCGTTAGTCCAACCAAAAGATAGAAACTCATAGTTCCCACACCGAGTCCTAAAAGTTTTCTTAGGGATATTTGATGCCCTAATCTTCAAATGACCTCAAATCAATCTTATAAAATAAAGGTGCACCCTGCAGCTTATCAAACAAATCATTGATACGAGGAAGAGGATACTTGTTCTTCACTGTAACTTGGTTTAATTGTCAATAATCAGTACACATCCTCATTGATTCGTCCTTCTTCCTCACAAACAACACAGGAGCAACCCATGGGGAAACACTAGGGTGAATAAACCCCTAACTCAACAAATTCAGCAATTGATCCTTCAATTCATTCAACTAAGTTGGAGCCATATGATAAGAAGCAATAGAGATGGGCATGGTGCCCGGCTCCAAGTCAATGGCAAAGTCAATATCCCTATCCGGAGGAACACCTGGAAGATCAGTAAGAATAACATCCGAAAACTATCAAACTACGGGTATATAATCCATGGGAGAAGGCTCAACACTAGTATCCCGAATTAAAGCCAAATAGGACATACACCCTCTATCAACCAATCTCTGAGCTCGAATATATGATATAACTTTGATATGGTAATAACCATTAATACTTGCCCACTCAAATATCGGGGCACCCTGCATCGCTAAAGTCATAGTCATAGAAAATGCCAATCCATACCCAAGATAATGTCAAAGTCTACCATTCCCAAAATGATCAAGTCTACCCAAGTATCATACCCGACCAAAACAACAAGACACGATCGATACACTTGATCCACCACTAAGGATTCACCCATTGTTGTAGAAACATGAATAGGCACATGCATGCAGTCATACATCATATCAAACCTAGCAGCAAAAATGGTAGACACATATGAGAAAGTAGAACCCGGATCAAACAATATTGACTCAGGTCTATGGCAAACTAATTAAGAAGATACATGTGATCACAACATCAGAAGTCGCAGCCTTATACTCCTTAGAAAAGCATAGCGCTGGAAAAACCCACACAAAAATCTATCTAAAGACTCAACTCATTCGGAAAACCCTCACTTCAAGGACTCAAAGACCTCTATTGTTACCTAAAACTCAAGACCTTCTCAAGAACTCAATCAATCAACTTCAAGAACGAATTTATGGGTAAAACTGTACATGATTGGCATGAGGATGAACAAATTCATCACTATGGGAAACCTCACATACCTGGAAAGAACGAAGTTCTTGGCGATTTCGCCAAAGTCTTGAAGAACTCTTGAAACCTCCTATTTTCTCCTCTTGAAATTTTCCCTAACTTTCTTAAATTCTTTAGGATGAATTAAAAACTGATTTCAATCAGCTTAGATCCCTAATTAGGTGAGAAAAATGTGAAGGTCTAGTGGGGTAGGGAAAAGACCAAAATACTCTTCCTTAAAATGGATGAATTTCCTTAACTAGACATGCTGCACTCAAACGAGCATATCTCCTTCATCTGAACTCAAAATTTAGCAAACTCCATGGAGTTGGAAAGAGGACTCAACAACCTTAGATTTGATCCCTCATGGACCACCTAACTCATATTGTGCTGAAAGTTATGGTCATTTGAAGTTGACCTAAAGCTCACAATTGAAGTGTAACTGTACGAATCTCAATTTAGTTATTTCTAATTCTGAGGTGTTGCAATATCTCCCCTTGAACATTCGTCCTCGAATGAGATCACTTTAAGTCAAAAGGGAAATGGGAAGCATCTAACAACCAAACCTCAAGTACACAACATACAATTCACACAATTCAACATATTAACTTAGAGAGTATTTTACAATGAATCATTACCTTGATCTGGAATTTCTTCGGAAGGAAAGACATGTGGGTATCTTTTCTTCATATCCTCCCCACCCTCCCAAGAAGCTTCTTCAACAAATCGATTTTTCCATAGGACTTTGACTGATAAAACCTCCTTGGTCCTCAACTTGCGAACCTAACGATCAAGAATCTGAACGGGTATCTCCGCATAAGATAAGGCATAATACCAATATTCTCAGTAGGTATGATAAGTAAATGATCGCCCAAACACTTCTTTAACATAAAACTACGGAATACCGGATGTACTACTGCTAACTTTGACGGTAGCTCAAACTCATAAGCTACATTGCAAACTCTCTTGGATATCCTATAAGGACCAATATACCGGGGAATGGGTTTCCCTTTCTTGACAAATATCATAACACCCTTCATGGGTGAAACCTTCAAGTAAACCCAATCATCCACCTCAAACTCTAAGTCTCTTCTCCTAACATCTGTATAGGATTTCTGATGACTTTGCACTGTTTTCAACCTTTCTTGAATGATCTTCACTTTTTCCGTGGCTTGATGAACCAAGTATGGTCCTATCAACCCAACTTCACCAACCTTAAACCATCGAATATGAGATCTACATCTTCGCCCATAACGAGCCTCACAAAGAGCCATATGGATGCTAGAGTGATAAATGTTGATATAAGCAAACTCTATGAGAGGTAGGTGATCATCCCAATAACCTTTGAAATTGATCACACAAGCCCTCAACATATCCTCTAAAGTATGTATCATACGCTCTTCTTGACCATCAGTCTGTTGGTGGAAAGCAGTACTCAAATTTACCTTTGAGCCCAAACCTTTCTAGAAAGACTTTCAAAATTATGCGGTGAATTGTGCACCTTTATCTGAAATGATAGACACAGGAACCCCATGAATTCTAACTATTTGTTTAATATATAATATGGAATAATTTTCTGTTGAATAGGTAGTCTTTACCAGTAAGAAATGTGTTGATTTCGTCATCCGATCTACAATCACCGAAATCGAATCATGTTGTCTGCGAGATTGCGGCAAACCAGTAAGGAAATCCATATTGATCATCTCCCACTTTCATTCGGGAATATTTATATATTCTGAGCCACACCATCGGGCCTTTGCTGCTCTACCTTGACTTGTTGGCAATTCAGGCACTTGGCAACGAAATCTGCAATACCCCTTTTCATACTACTCCACCAATAGACTTCTCTCAAGTCACGGTACATCTTTGTGGAACCGGGATGAGTTGAATATCTGGGACTATGAGCTTCCTCCATAATCCTCTCTTGGAGCTCATCCACCTTTGGCACACACAATCTACCTTGATACCTCAACACACCATCTCCCCCTTGTTCAAAAGTTATCAGTAATTCTACTTATGAACATTTTCCTTTAATTCAAGCAAAATGGGATCTTGGTCTTGTTTCTCCTTCACCTTAGACAGTAGTGGTAATTCAGTCCCATTCATTACCACCACTCCAGGAATCTAACAACCGGACTCCCAATCGTGCATGTCTGTGCATATCTTTGGAAAATTCTTTCTTGTCTTCCTTAACATGGGCAGTACTACCCATAGATAATCTGCTCAAAGCATCAGCAACAACATTATTCTTACTTGGGTGATAGACAATACTCATGTCATAATCCTTGAGTAACTCCAACCACCTCCTCTGTCTGATATTAAGCTTTTTCTGGGTGAAAACATACTAATGAATCTTGTGATCGGTGAACACATAAACATGAACACCATAGAGATAGTGACGCCATATTTTCAAAGCAAACTCTATAACAACCAACTCGAGATCATGAGTCGAGTAATTCTTCTCGTGAATCTTAAGCTGTCTGAAGGCATAAGCTATCAATTTGTCATTCTACATCAATACAAAACCAAGTCCAACTCTGGACGCATCGTAATACACAACAAAACCTTGTGTACCCTCCGATAGGGTTAACACTAGTAGTAGTTAATCAGGTTTTCAATTCTTGAAAGATTTTCTTACAAGCTTCAGACCATTGAAACTTCATTGTCATTTGAGTCAACTTTGTCAATGATGATGAAATAGATGAGAACCCCTAGACAAACCTTCTATAATAACAAGCCAATCCCAAGAAACTCTATATATCAATTAGAGATGTGGGTCTAGGCCAGTTTTGTACTGCTTCAATCTTTTGAGCGTCAACTCGAATCCCTTTACCAGAAACAATGTTGCCTAAGAACGCAACAGACTTAAGCCAAAACTCACACTTAGAAAAAAATTCATACAACTCCTTATCTTTGAGAGTTTGGAGAACTATTTTGAGATAAATAGCATGATCCTCCTCATTACTCGAATAAATCAGAATGTCATCAATAAATACCATAAAAACATGTTAAGGTATGGCTTAAAATACTCTATTCATAAGATCCATGAACGCCGCAGGAGCATTTGTCAAACCAAAAGACATAACAAGAAACTCATAATGAAAATAACGGGTCGTGAATGCTGTCTTCGGAATGTCACTTTCTCTTACTCTCACTGATGATAGACAGATTTGAGGTCTATCTTAGAGAAGCAAGTGGCACCCTGGAGTTGATAAAAAATATCATCAATTCTCGAAAGATGATACTTATTCTTTATGGTGACCTTGTTCAATTGGCGGTAGTCAATACACATCCTAAGGGAACCATCTTTATTCCTCACAAATAAGACCAGAGAGCCCCAAGGTGAGACACTAGGTCGAATGAAACCTTTATCAAGAAGATCTTTCAACTGTTCTTTTAGCTCTTTTAACTCAGCTAGAGCAATTCTATATGGTGGAATATAGATAGGTTGAGTATCAGGAAGAATATCTATGACGAAGTCTATTTCTCTCTTAGGATGGACTCCAGGAAGATCATCTAAAAAGACCACTGGAAACTCACTCACAACTGGAACTGACTGAATAGGAGGTGTCTCAACACTAGAGTCATCAACTCGGACTAGGTGATAGATGTACCCCTTAGAGACTAACTTTCTATCCTTAAGGTATGAAATGAATCGACCCTTAGGCACTGCTGAACTACTCTTCCACTCCATAACTAGCTCATTAGGAAACTTGTATTTGACTACTCGAGTTCTACAATCAACTGAGGCATAACAAGCATGAATCCAGTCCATACTTAGAATAACATCAAAATCCACCACATCTAGCTCAACTAAATTAGCATGTGTGATTGACAAATATGGTACAACCACGATAGACTCTTTTCGCTATAACAGAATCGCCAACCGGTGTGGAAACACTGAAAGGCTCAAGAAGTTGTTCGGGGGAAATGCCAAACTTCATGGCTACATACGGAGTTACAAATGACAAACTAACACCGGGATCAAGCAAGGCATAAACACCATATGTAAAGACTTTAAGCATAGTCGTGACAACATCTGGTGAGTTCTCCTGATCCTGACGACTATCTATAGCATACAAATGGTTTGCACCCCCGCATGTTCCTGAAGTAGCTCCTCTCTGGATATTTCTATCTGTTGGGGCTGCTGAAAAAGATTGGGATTTATTGTCCCTATTTCCTTGCCTATTCCTAAGGCACTCCTTAGAAAAGTGACCCGTCCTCTCACACATGTAGAAAATATATGTACCAACACGACACTCTCCCAGATGGAGCTTACCATACTTACCACAGAGTGGGTTTAAAGGGAACCCTTGTGCTACACTGCCCTGCGACTGAGAACCTTAGACTCTGAAATTCTGGGAGTTCTGATTCTTGTAGTCATTCTTGTTCCTTAGTACAGGCGCACTAGCTAATGATGTATCAGGTACAGATGACCTCTGCAAAAAATATTATTGGTTCATGTTCCCAGTCTTTTGTTGGCTGGACTCATGACCTATTGTCTTAACCCTCTTGCTACAGAACTCTTCCATGTCCTTCAAATTGTCTTCCTCAACCTATTGCACATAAATCATAAGTATGGCTACGCCCATGTCTCCTATTAGCATATCCGCCTTACCTCCCTTACTTGATAAGTGGGATAGTCTAAACACGAACAATCTTATTCTGCTCCTCATATCGACCACCATCTTTAGAGCATAGCGAGATAGTTGGGTGAACTTGAGGTTGTACTCTTACAGACTCATGGATTCCTGTTTCAGATTTAGAAATTCTCTTACCTTCGTATCCCTTAGCTCGCGGGGAAAGAAGAGCCCTAAGAAGTCATCTTCAAACCAAGCCCAAGTCAATTGTGGTGCCCTTTCGACCCTGTTCTTCTTCCACTAATCAAACCATATCCTAGCAATGTCCTTGAGCATGTAAGAAGCCTACTCCACATGTTCAGCATCAACAACATGGATGACCTCAAACACCTTCTGCAGTTCATCCACAAAGTTTTCTGGATCCTCATTGAGCTTTGACCCAGTGAACTACCGGGGATCCATTCTCAAAATTTCTCAGACACTGGATGCATCATTCCCATCTTGATGTCCGGCTCCTTGGCGACCAACCTGTTCTGTCACCACTTGAGTCAACATCTAAATTGGATTTTTGAATTCAACATTGGTGGCATCTCCCTTAGGTGGTTGCACTTCTGGTGCATTAGGGACCTCTTGATCTTGAGGATTAACATTCCTTCTAGATGGAAGTCCTCGAAAAGCTATTTTGGGAGGCATGATCTGAAATATACACATAAGCATGAGTTAGAAGACACTTTCATCGAGTTGAACTCTATCACACGAACAGGAGTAGAAGAAAGAAGCGATGACACAAATTTAAGTGTACTGGCGCGACGCGGAAGGTGGCTCAACTCATTCGCAAAACCCTCACTCCAAGGACTCAAAGACCTCCATTGTTAGCTAAAACTCAAGAACTTCTCAAGAACTCAATCAATCAACATCAAGAACGAATTTATGGGTAAGATTTTACATGATTGGCGTGAGTATAAAAAATCCATCACTATGGGAAACCTCACATACCCGAAAAGAATGAAGTTCTTGGCAATTTCCCCAAAGTCTTGAAGAACTCCTGAAACCTCCTTTTTTCTCCTCTTGAGCTTTTCCCTAACTTTCTTAAACGTTTTAGGATGAATGAAAAACTTATTTGAATCACCTTAGACCCATAATTGGGTGAAAATAAACTTGAAGCCCTAGTGGGGAAGAAAAAAGACCATAATACCCCTCCTTAAAAATGGATGAATTTCATTTACTAGACAGACTGCACTCAAATGGGCATATCTCCTTCATCCAAACTCGAAATCTAGCAAACTCATTGGCGTTGGAAAGAGGACTCAATGACGTTAGATTTGATACCTCTTGGGCCACCTAACTCATCTCGTGCTGAGTGTTATGGTAGTTTGAAATTTACCCACAACTCATAATTGAAGAGTAACTTGTACGAATCTCAATTTAGCTATTTGTAATTCCGAGGTGTTACACCGTCAAATTAAAGGCAAGGAAGAGATAACCACATATCCTTCGATAAGACATTAAAATTGAAATAACTCTGCTTGATAAACCCATATTGTTGGGTCAGAAACACCGATGAAGCGATCCATCACAATTGCAGTTGGTGTTTGGCAAGAAAAGTGGAGGTACCCGTCAGCCATGTAGTACGAGCAATGAAAGAACCAATGTAACAAACCCAATAACAAAACCAACACAATTCAAATTCAAACAATTGACAAATCTATTTCACTAACTCGTAATTGGAATTACAAAGGAATTTAAGAACTAAACGGAAATTGAAGAACACAAGTAGAAGAAAGGGATGAGAAGCAGAACTCGTAGAAAGGGGATGAGAGGACTAGACATTTATTTCAACATTTTGCATAAGTCTAATTTTCTCCCCAAGCTGTATTTATCAACCCGGATCCCAAACATAGCCTCTTAATTCGGTGTTGGGTTGTTTTACCCATATTGGTCCTGGCCCATTCATAACAATTAACAAACTTTTCATTTGTTTTTAACAGAGGAATTAAAACCCTTTATTTTAACTTTTAAACTTATATCACTGAACCCGTGGAGGGATGCCTACGTATCTCACATGGAGAATCAGGTGTGCGTAGTTCTTAAATTTTTGAACAAAATTTTGTTTTGTTGTTGAATATGAATAAACTTTTTTTAAGTTTATCTAAATTTATTTAAATATTGATGGGTTGCCTCCCATCAAGCACAAAATTTAACCTCGCGACGGGATGTAGAGTACATCACCCTTTATGTTTCCACTTCGAGTCAATGAACCTTCTCTCTAATTTTAGATCAATTTCTCTCCGAATAGTATGTGGAGTGAATGAGGGCATCAAAAGTTTCACTCGATCTCTCCACATATTGACTTGAATTTCGTACCCAATTTTGCATAATTCTTTCATTTTGGATCCTTGGGCAAGAGGGATAGAGAGTCACTAGGCTATTTGAGCATTGATTTTCATGATTGACCCTCAATTGAGTGACACTTTTGATTCCACATGAAATAAAGTTTCCATGAATGATCTTCTTTGTGTTTTCTTGCAACGTTAGTATCATCTCATTTATTTTGATTTCTTTGATTGTTATTGGTTTGGATTGGTTGCAACAACTAAAGATATCTTTAATATCCACCACAACCCCTTTTATGTTCTCGTATTAGCTTCCAAAGTTGCAATCTCAAACTCGAGTCGGACCATCTCGTAGCACCTACTCCTCTTCACTCTTTTCGGCCATAGGATAAGGAGTAGCATCTACCTCCATTCTTATTATCATCTTGTCCTTAAGATTTGCGAGTAAAAACTTGAATATAACCATCTCATGGCACTGAGTTAGGTGCATGTTGCGAAGCTTTTCCTTTTCTTGGGAAAGTCGGTGTAGGCCCTTCTCACCCTAATTGAGCTTTTTGTCCACTACCCTAAGCCTTAATTAACTTATCACACTTATTTCACCAAGAGGCGATGGGTCGATATAGGGAATACCACCAAAACATATTATAAACACAAAAAGCCATAGAACAAAGTAAAAGAAAGTAAAGACAACTATTCACCATTTAGATAGAAACAAGTACACTATAAATCCTAAATCAATTCAGTACGCCTAACTGTTCCTCAGCAGTGATGCCATTTTTGGTAACGCTCAAATTACCCTCAAAATCAATTAAAAGAGTAAGTGGTTGTTAGCAATAAAAATACATAGCTAAGAGCAGGGTTACATCCCAAAAGGAACAATTTGTTGGCAATTCAAAAGACAGAGAATTACAAGCCACTAGTTTGAATCTGAACTTAATGATACAAAATTATCAAAATGAAGATGGTTTAGTAACACAATTAAGATTTGGGAAAAGAACTATTCAACCAAGGGATATTTGGGAGTTGGGAAATTTGGAATTCAATACTCATTCAACGATCCATTACAATCTCAACACATGCTAATTCAATCATAGGTAGGCTAGGTTATCTTTAACAACACAAATCTTTTTTCAATCTCATTGTGCTATATCATGAAATCTTTTTCGGTCTCAATCATGTAATTCAACAAAACAACCTTATACCTTAATTTAGACCTCTTGTTTGAGCAAGTCTTGCATTCAACAACGAAGACTGAAATCTCTCTTTCGAGTAAACTAAAGATTCAAGGCTAATATGTGATTATCAATCTAGTTCACCACTTCAAAAATTCTCTTTCGATCAACCCACAAAGATGAGAAGCTACATTTGAGCATGCACTCTCAAATCACAAATTCAAACATGAAAACTAGATTGCACTCATTTTATGAATATTATGTTGGAAAACTATATGCGCCGCGGAAGCATACCATAATCTTTACTGCTTACATGAATAATATATAACCAATACCGTTTATCCTATAGCACATAGTCATGCTAGAACACATAAACTTGCTGAAATTTAATTTGATAAATACCTCTTGAAGCGTGAACAGATACCTTCAAGCGATTCCACTAGATAGACAACAGCTATGGTCTTCTATAGTGATCCCAAGTTTGCATCCGAACTCTCTCAATACTTGGGTGGACAAGTATGAATAGAAAACTATTCCATCTTTTTCTAGATTAGCAGAATCTCTATTTATAGAGATTTCTTCCCAATCCTAAAAAAAGAAGAAATCCCAGTTTTCTTGAAAAACAAGAAAACACACACCTGACTCCTTTTTTCCCTAAGAAATAGGATTATGAGTTCTAGTTAAATATTGGCACTGTAGGGACCACATAATTAATTACTGAGGCTTCCTATTATGGAAATAATTTCAAATAATTAATTTGAATTATTCTTAACATAATAAATTACAAATCATTCCACTAGAAATTTGTAATTGCACTCCTTTATTTATATTTTGTAATTCCCCATTAAACACTTATGTAATTCCCCATGTTAATATTATAGATACTAATCAATATATTAAATTATTGGAGAATTTAATTCAATGATTAATTTCCTTTAGAGCACTACTTAACTTATTTCATGTGTCAAATTCATAAATCCACTTGCAAGGTTTGACACAATGAAAACTTATAAGTTTCTCAAAAACGCATATCAGTCAATCTCTATAACGAGACATGGAATCCATCAACTAACTTATTATTTCACCAATATATATTATTATCATCCAATCTACCATGCATATTGACCCATCTCAGAATCTCACCTTTTAATAAATCAAAACGATAATTAATATATACAGATCATAATAGTTATATCAGGATTAAGAATATAAGTACATCTTATAGTTTAGAGAATATATTTTTGTCAGCCAGTCTAAAATAATTATCTCTACTCGGTCTCGTTCAATACATACAAAATGCACTAGCACAAGAAGTTGGAACTATACCGTTCCCATAATCAAGCTAAATTACATATAATCTTGTGCTACAATCGTACCGATGGCATGTCCAGTTTCCATCCTAAATTGTGAACAAAAAACTTTATACTTATAAGAACCGATGATTTAATCCTCTGTGTATAAGCTAAAACTCTAAACACTAAATCATCTACTGTATAATTAAACAGACACCATAAACGAATATATGATCTATTAAAACTGAGTAAATATTTATTCTATAATAAATATTATATCTTAACGTATAGTTACTAGTATATATATATCCCAACAATCTCCCACTTAGACTTTTAACCATCACAATTGTTAGAATGTACTATATCTAAATGCATGGTTAATAGTATATACCCTAGCAATCACTCACTTAGATATTTAATCTTGAACATTGTTAGAATACTATGTCTAAACACATGATTAATAGTATATACCCTAACAATCTCCCACTTAGACTCTTAACTATGAATTTACAACTTTCACAAGCGTTCCTTTATTTCTTATCAAAAGAAATTTACCAAGTTATTTTCTCATGCAATTTTGTCTAGTAGTGCTTTGTCGTAACAAATCAATTTTGTACTAGATCTTGAGAGAGCTTCTCATGAATCCTTTCAAGAGTGTACTTCTTTTCAGGAAATCTATTGTAAAAGTTCTCTCAAGCATACAAAATAATTCAATATAATATTCGCTATGATTCTCCCACTACGACTAAACACTACTACATAATCACACTTTCAGGATCTTGAGTCTTAATATTTTCTTCAAAATCTTTCGATATTGAAATATTAACGAATTTTCATGTAGTGTTCTTTAATTTGCTCAACATCACTTCTACTACTTGAGGTAGTAGTTTTCTTATGTCTAGTAACGTTTCTCCCACTACTTAAATGCAATTGAACATCATTTTTGACATACTGATTAGATGTTTTGGAGCATCTGAATTTACAAGTGACTTATTTGTTATTTCTTTGTTCAATTCCTGTAAAACTAATTTACTTCTAGGAACATGGTTTACTAAATTATCCTTTTCTAGATATCAGACAATTGTGTTAACAATCGTCTTATTTTCTTTAGGACACTATAATAAACCTTCTTTCATTATTTAGGATATCCAATTAACACACACATTCAGTTCTTAATTCCAATTTTCTTATTCTCTCACTCAGCACATGTGCTGGACAATTCTATATCTGAACATGTCACAGATTAGACTTACGTCAAATCCAACTAGTTCTATAGTTGTTGAAGGTACTGATTTGAAAGAAATTGAATTCAGAATGATATGTAGTTATTAGAACCTATCCCAAAAGAAACAAAATAACTAATAATAAGTCAATAATTAATCTTATCATCTTCATAAGAGTCTACTTCTTTTATCTTCTACACCAATCTATTATAGAGTGTCTGGTATAGACAATTGAAATGCAATTATTCTATAAGATAAGTGACTCATGAGCTCTGCAGAGAGGTTTACGTCAGTACAATCATATTGCAGTGACTTTATATATTTTTCATGATGCTATTTTCATGTGTCTTAAATATTTTGAGTTTATCAAGACATTTAGACTTACATAACATCAAAAAATATATTTATATCATGAGTAATCTTCTTGAAAACACAGAATACTCAAATTCACCTCTTGCCCCAATGCTCATTTACCACACAAATCAGAATAGATTAATTATAACTTATCACTACCTCTTGTTCCTTTTTAAAAGGAAATGTCTCTTAGTCATTTTTCCTTCTGAACAAGACTCACATGTTGGTAGTGACTTCACTTTCAATGAACCGTTATGTCCATCCATTAACCAACCTTGAAATTCTATTTAGAATAAATGACTTAGACGCTAATGTACATATAAGTTTCATTCAATTTAAAAGACATTTTCCCTTATGAGATGGATTAATATAATTAAATTCATGAGAGATGGTACTATTAAAAGAATCATGCATCAATATACCACAAGAAATAAAATATTCATCAAACTCAATGATAGGAGAGTTACAAACAAATATATTAAATACTCATCTTTTATCTAGTTAAAAAATGAAATTAATTCCTTCTAACATAAGGTACATATACAATGCATTCTTTGAATTAATAACTTATCTCTACCAAAAGAAAAGCTTAAGTAGTACTAAGTGGGTGCGTAAAGTCTATTGAGAATATGAGATATAATACATTAAATAGATCATAATATTTTGAATAATCCTAAATAACAAAATTTAGGGCTCATTTATACATATATATCCATGCATCTCGAATAGCCAATCGATGGGATTGGAGAACTATCCATGCAATACACATGTACAATGACCGATTATTCACTTCATAAACTTATACAGACCTAATCAGATGGAGAGTCTACTGTTAGTTTAAGTCAAGTGAAAATCCTTTAATTACATTGATCCAATCATATATTACTCAGTTTAGGAGAGTTAATACAGATTATCAAAACTAGACGATTAAATACATAGTGACTTGTATCAATTTCATTCGATAGGGAGGAAGGTCTAAGCCAGCACATAAAACTAATACTTCACTACTATTTAATCAAATATGACCAAAAACTCATATAACGATCCGAAAAAAATAGATTTCTTACTAGGTCGTTCTTATGAATCTACCAAACTTCAGATCAATCAGAGTTCTTTTTTTTCAAATTCCAAAACTATGATCAATTTGGTTGAAAATATTGTTTGGCCAAAATAGAATTTAAGATTTTTCCGCTCAGTAATTCTTATCATATATCATCATTTTGTGAAATAGATACATTAATTAAGAATAAAGAACGAAATTCTAAAATTCCAAAAAAAGTATGTTTATGTATACATTGAATATTAAAATTCAAAACACACCTCATAGATATCAATGCATCTTGAACAATAAATTTTGATGAAAAAATGACTACTCATGCAACATACTTATGTGGTGTCAGATATTCACTTCAATAAATTTAGAACAAAAGCTAACTCAAATGGAGAGTATATGTTAATTTAAGTCAAGTGAATATCATTATCCCTAGATCCATTGATCCAATCAAATATTACTCAGTTTAGGAGAGTCAATATAGATAATCAAAATTAGAGATTAAACTTTAATGATTTGTATTAATTTCGTCTGTTATGGAGGAAGGTCTAAGCCAACGCATGAACTTAGTACTTCACTAAAATTTAGTCATGAAGACCATAGAGAACAAACTCTATCACCACTATATCATAGTCGAGTATTTTTTCGGTAAAATTATTTTTTCAAGATATAAAAATTATCCAAAAATATTATCTAAACGACCTCAAATTGTCAAATCACTTCATAACAATGAGTATTTTAAATTTGATCGTTTCTGATGAACCTACCCAATTCAGATCAATCAGAGTTCAAAAATAATATATATCTCGAAAGCTATGATCAAATTCAGATTCAAAATGATTTGAGAAAAAATAATCAGATCTACATCTTTATCATATATCAATTTATGTTAACTCATCACGCGTAATCATGTACCAAATATAACGTAAATAAAACCGATATAAAAGATGTCATTCATACTAAATCACATTTAATTCCAAAGAACAACTTTAAAATCATTTTAATGACCTCAAAAGATATAACCACATAGCAATGAGTACTTTTCTTACTAGGTCATTACCAATGAACTTACCGAATTTCAAGTCAATTGGAGTCTATAAAAAAAAATTATTTCCAAAGCTATGACCAAATTCAAATTCAAGTAATTTAAGTATCTTTAGGAATTAAAACAATATGACATACATTCTTATCACATATCAATTCATGTTAAATAACCATGTGTAATCATGTTCCAAATTTAACATAAACATAATTAACATAAAGAATCTTATCATATTCAAATTAAATTTTAATCCGACAAACTATCTTAAACCCATCGAAATGATCTTCGATGGAACCATCAAATTTCAAGTCAATCAAAGATCACAAAAATTCATAACCTTCAAACTATGACCAAGTTTGAAAATTAACCATTTTAAGCATAGTTAAAGATTAAAATAACATGATTCAAAATTTCATTCTCTTTCAATAATTATCTCATGAGCATAAGGCATACATTGTGTCCTGTCTTTCGGCTAAGACACACAACTAACCTTTTTACAACATATTGTTCTCTCAATTAAAACACTTGAGAATTCAAAATATTATATTTCTCCCTTTAAACCGGTGAAAATCTTTAATATCTCTTCTCATAAATTAATTTAAGTAGTGTTACTAGTATCTAAAGGTAAATCTCCTTTCGAGTAAACAAACCTTTACAGTATACATTTATGAAGAACAATCCATACATGATACATTGAGTATTTCCCGATGACTCTAATAAATAAACCATGTCAATGAATCCTATTTATTAATCATAATTCTCAATTCATATAATGACATCTCACATATATGAAATATTAAGAACTTCAAAGAATTCCAAATAAATAAATCACTTAATGATAACCATTTATTAATTATGAAATTCTTAATATATATATATATATATATATATATATATATGTCAATATAATTACACGAGGAAGAGAAATTTTCTGCCCATATAATTAAAATAAGCTAATTCTCGGCCAATCTTAAATTTTATCAATTATTTAACCAAAAAATAATTAAGCGCATAATCACTATGAAAACAGAGATACCCTACGGGTACAACTGCTGCCACCGACACATGTAAAATAAGTTCACAAATTGCAACCATCAGTAAAACTTTACTAATCAATACAAGATCAGTTATATTACTGTAATGCCACTTTATAAAATTATCTTCACTGACGCCACCGATTCCCTTTAACATAATTATCCTTTATTATTAAAAATATGGCACAAAGCTATAAATTATCCCATAAGGTCAAGACTATTGTCATCACCAAAATATTTAACAGGGAACTAATTTAATTTAATATTGAAATAGGCGACATCAACCTGGAAGACTCGATGGCTTCTTTTCATGAAACATATTTATAAAATCAAACATATATATATTTCAATCTAGGTTATCTAAATAGATGTAAGCATGACTCTGATACTAATTGTTGGAAAACTATATGCACAGCGGAAGCATACCATAATATTTACTGCTTACATGAATAATAGATAACCAATACCGTTTATGCTATAACCTATAGTCATGCTAGAACACATAAATTTGCTGAAATTTAATTCGATAAATACCTCTTGAAGCGTGAACAGATACCTTCAAACAATTTCACTAGATAGACAACATCTATGGTCCTCTACAGTGATCCCAAGTTCACATCCGAACTCTCTTAATACTTGGGTGGACAAGTATGAATAGAAAACTAATCCATCTTTATCTAAGTTATGAGAATCTCTATTTATAGAGATTTCTTCCCAATCCCAAAAGCAGAAGAAAACTCAGTTTTCTTGAAAAACAAGAAAACACACGCCTGACTCCTTTTTTCCCTAAGAAATAGGATTCTGAGTTCTAGTTAAATATGGACCACAAAATTAATTACTAAGGCTTCCTATTATGGAAATAATTTCAAATAATTAATTTGAATTATTCTTAACATAATAAATTACAAATCATTCCACTAGAAATTCGTAAGTGCACTCCTCTATTTATATTTTGCAATTCCCCATTAAACACTTATGTAAATCTCCATGTTAAGATTACAGATACTAATCAATAAATTAAATTACTGGCGAATTTAATTCAATGATTAATTTCCTTTAGAGCACTACTTAACTTATTTCATGTGTCAAATTCATAAATCCACTTGCAAGGTTTGACACAATGAAAACTTATAAGTTTCTCAAAAACGCATATCAATCAATCTCTATAACGAGACATGGAATCCATCAACTAACTTATTATTTCACCAATATATATTATTATCATCCAATCTACCATGCATATTGACCCATCTCAGAATCTCACCTTTTAATAAATCAAAACGATAATTAATAGATACAGATCATAATAGTTATATCAGAATTAAGAATATAAGTACATCTTATAGTTTAGAGAATATGTTTTTGTCAGCCAGTCTAAAACAATTATCTCTACTCGGTCTCGTTCAATACATACAAAATGCACTAGCACAAGAAGTTGGAACTATACTGTTTCCATAATCAAGATAAATTACATATAATCTTGTGCTACAATCGTACCGATGACATGTCCAATTTTCATCCTAGATTGTGAACAAAAAACTTTATACTTATAAGAACCGATGATTTAATGATCTGCGTATAAGCTAAAACTCTACACACTAACTCATCTACTATATAAGTAAACAGACACCATAAACGAATATATGATCTATTAAAACTGAGCAAATATTTATTCTATAATAAATATTATATCTTAACATATGGTTAATAATATATATTTCAACAATCTCCCACTTAGACTTTTAACCATCACAATTGTTATAATGTACTATATCTAAATGCATGGTTAATAGTATATACCCTAACAATCTCCCACTTAGATATTTAATCTTGAAAATTGTTAGAATACTATGTCTAAACACATGATTAATAGTATATACCCTAACATATTAAGAATTGGATAAAATAAAAAATCAGTAGAATGAGAAATCAAATACCCAAAGAAATTGATTATTTCTAGCACAAAACCTCAATCTCAATTAGAAATTACATTCAGAATTCATGAAATAAACTTGCTTTTAAAGTCTCAACAAAAAATAAGAACACTACAAGTTTTTCTCTTGACTCTCTATTCTATGAAGGATGGATCTTGGATCTAAATTATGACTGATGTTGAGAGTACAAAGGATTTTGGGATTAATTTGGTGAAATTCCAAATCTGCCCATTGTCTGTATTCCCGGAATTGCGTTGACTGGACTAACGTGTTCACGGTCTAATGGGTGAATTCGTGGTCCTCCTTAACCTCAAGGACACATTCATAGCTAGAATCTACTGTGTTCACGATGCCATGTTGACTAGAACTCTATGTTCGTGGGTCAGTTGACCACATTTACGTACGTAGAACACCTTTCTTGCCAGAATTGCATTTTTTAGTGGAAATCCCCCACTCATCAATTCGTCATGAAATACTTAACTGGAAAGTGAGGGAGCCATAATTCGGAATATTTAGAGGCGATAATGTGTTACTAAGATACTAGTGACGGTTTAAGCGTAAGGTAAATGGACGATGTGGATACTGAGTACCTGTTATTTTGGTACTCATACTACACTCTGTATCTGTTTCGTGATGCCTTCCGAGCACCAGCTATCAACATTGATTTTGAGCCAGTTGCCATTGGATTCGGAGGTGAGGGTGAGCTTATGGCATTATGGATCATACTTGTCTCCTTTTGTATAGTTTAGCTAGTTTTTTTGTATTCTGAAACAAGTCTGTAAATTTTGTCCACTTTTAGGACGTGTAGTCTCTCTGTAGTAGCTCTCTACTCATGATTACCAGGTTCTAGTTAGGATCTTTTTTTTTGTCTATATACGTATATATTGCTTCCGTTCATTTCTCCTATTGTGTTTGTTAAATTATTCTTCTATTGCGGTTGGTTGATATTATAACCATACACCAATTACTTGTTACGGGTTGACTGACCTACTAGTGGATTATTGTATATTCTATCATGACTCAAATTTTTGGATCGTGACATTACATGGTAACAAAAACTATTACATAAATAAATAGACGAAAAAAGCGATTGAAACATGAAAAGTCATAAAAATTAAGACCTGCAAATAAATTATTCATAGAAGCAAATGATGTTGAAAAAAGTAACTTATTTGAGGAAACCAAATAAAAGATAAAGGAAAGATGTTAAACATTGAAATAAATCAAGTATTTAAGGAAAGCAATAACGGGGAAACTTAAACACGAAAAGAAAAGAATAACAGGAAAGGCATGATTTAAGTATGGAGAGAAAGTAAATGGAAGGAGAAAGGAGAATAAATTAACATGCTACAAGAATACATAAAGAAACAAAAAAAAAGAGGAGGATTTAAACATGGATATTAATTAATTATGAGAATCGATCAGCAAAGAAGGAAATAAAAAACACAAAAAATAGAGTTTAAATATGGAAAGAAAGAATAACTTTTTCAAAGAAACAAATAAAGAAAAGTAATTACATATGAAAATAGACTAATATTTAAGAAAACAAAAAGGATTTTATTTTTTAAAGAAAGTTAAATTTATCTAACTTAAAATTTGGTACAAATATCTTAATGGGTATGGATATATAGAGTTATTATACATGGTATAGATGTATATATAATATGATAGGTTCTCCATAACAGAATGAAGTATCTGATATGATAATAAGATATGAATGTATGTCTAATATGATAGTTTTTCCATCAAAGAATGAAGTATTTAATATGGTAATATTGCATGGATGTATGTGCAATATGATTGTTTTTTATTAAAAGAATGAAGTATCTAATATGATAATATGGTATGGATTTATGTATAATATGATAGTGATATGTCTAATATGATAATTTTTCCATAAGAGAATGAAGTATCTAAGATAATATGGTATAAATTGATGTCTAATATGATAATTTTTCCATTAAAGAATGAAGTATCTAATATGATAATATGGTGTTGATGTATGTCTAACATGATAATATTTCCAAAAAAGAATGAACTATCTAATATGATAATATGGTATGAATGTAGGTCTAATATGATAGTTCACAAAATACAAGTTTTTCTATTTTTATACGGGTGAATTACAACACAATCCATTTTCAATCTATCCAAATCTGATATAATCCGCCTATTTGCCACCCCTACTTGTTGAATCTACATTCTTAAGATACTTAGAATAATAACTTTGAAGAACTTGGTAAGAAACAACAAAATTTAAAGAGTATTTTTCAAACTAGAAACTTAAATCAGTAAAGAAAATAGAGTTTGAAATAGATTAGAAATAATATATAAAATATTTTTCTCAAAGAAGAAAATCGAGCCCACTGAATACACATTGTGTTCTTAAGAATATTATTCTCTCAAGTACCCGATGTTAATGAAATATATTCTCCTAGGATAGAAAGATCTTTCTCAATGTTGTATTGGTACCCCTCAACAGTAGTATAGTACACTTGGGATACTGGATTTAATAGTGGAAGAAGAAGTTCAGATATTGTTTTTTTTTCAAAATGAGAGGAAACAAAAAATTTCTCTATTTATAGACAACAAAGGATAGTGTGAACAAATACTTATTATGCCTTATTGGAAAGGTCACAGTCTTTTAAAAAAGTCACAACACTTGAAAAAAGATCACAACCTTTCATAAAGTCACAACTTTTCATAAAAATCATAACTCTTCATAAAAGTTGCAACTCTTCATAAAAGTTACAACTCTTCATTTTCCATTCACACCTATTAAAATCCACACTTCTTTCATGTTCGTAGAGAGCTATAAATAGTAGATAGTATGCAATTATATCTTTGAACCTCAACCTTGATTATAAATCATCGATCAAAAGAAAAAAAAAATGAAAATTTTCAAATCTTGTTAGTCTTCTACTGAGGATCTTTATTTCTATTGTTCTTAAAGTTACAAACAAATGGAATAGTATAATAAGAAAAACATCATTACCTCCGGGTCCAAAACAATGGCCTATAATTGGTAGCCTTCCTCAAATGCTCCTAAACAAGAAGCCAACATATCATTGGATACACAAAATTATGGAGGAAATGGACACTGAAAACCTCATTAGTAATTGCTCCAGGCCTATTTGCATGTCTGCAAACCTCATTAGTAATTGCTACTTGACCTCTGTCTTTCTCCCCATTGGTGATCAATGGACAAAAAATGAGGAGAATTCTTGCTTCTCATGTGCTATTCCCAACATCACTTCAATGGCTTCATCATAAAAGGAATGAAGAAACTGACCATCTTCATCGATTCATTTACAATCAATGCAACAACCAAGGTGTTATTAACTTAAGGAAAGTGACAAGACGTTATAGTGGGTATGTAATTAGAAATATGATTTTCAACAAGAGATTATGTGAAATTACAGGTGAAGATGAGCAAGTTGATGCACTTTTTACACTTCTTGAATATCTTCATGCTTTTGGTATATCAGATTACTTTCCATGGTTAAGTGTGTTTGATTTGGATGGTCACAAAAAAAATTATAAAGAAATCCTATGCCACAGCAACAAAACAAATTGATGGTGAAGTTGTGTTGGGTTTTAAAGGTGTGAACAGGAAATTAAGGGTTGTGACTCTCCTGAAGGGTTGTGACTATGCCGAAGGGTTGTGACCTTTATGAAAGGTTGTGTCCTTTCTAAAGTGTTGTGACCGTTTGAAAGGTTGTGCCTTTTCCAAAATGTTGTGACCTTTCTGAAAGGTTGTCTTCTTTCCAAAGGGTTGTGACCTTTACCCTTTGTTGGCTATAAATAGAGAGG
>JAJOOO010004727.1:47500-60355 GCA_029582685.1 Solanum piurae | reverse complement strand
ATGTAGTAAATTCTTTTTATGTATGATCATGCTTGTTTATAATACATCTGTGAAAGAAGTACATCTCTGTCATGTACTGCTGCTGGGTGGCGTCAATTTGGTTGCTTTTGTTTTGATATGAATGAAAGAAAGTATATCTTGTTTATAATGTATTACATTGAAAGAGTTTTAGTATGAACATGGGAGAAAGCAGATAGATGCTACGTGCTGGTCCTAATTTTTAGGGTTTAATTTGGTTGAGGTACTGTAAAGTCTCTTCCTCTTTAGGGTTTTAATTTGGTTGAAGTATTGTAACTCTCCTACTCTTTAGTATGTAATTTTTCTCGAGGAACAATCAACAAATTAGAGTTAATATATGCTTAATTTTCTCTACAAAACTGGATTGCTAGTTTGTTTAGTTAAATTCTCAACTTTTTAATTTGCGTAGATGGAATTTGCACATCGTAAATGGATGTATGATAGAACTCATACTAATCGTGCGGGATTGAGGGTGGAATTTATAAACGGGGTTAAAGAATTTATTGCAAAGGCGAAAACTAGAAATGATTTTCTTCTAGAAGGCACAATTAGGTGTCCTTGTGCCAAATGCAAGTGTATCAAGTTATTGAAACCAGATAAAGTTGAATTTCATATTTTGAAGAATGGATTTATGGATAATTATTATGTGTGGACTGTTCATGGAGAGAATGACGCCAATGTAGCTAGTGTTGATTTTCAGAATGTGTTTAATGGTGTGGATAATCCTGTATAGAATAATAATATTGAAAATTCTCGATTCAATGAAATGTTGAGGGATGTTCCCAGGGGTTCAATTAGAACCAAATGATGAGGCTAAGCACTTATATGGAGAGTTAACTGAAGTTAGTCGACCATTATATGAAGGTTCAATGCATTCTAAGTTGTCTGTTGTTGTTAGATAGCTAAGCATAAAGTCAGATTATTCAATTTCTCAAGCAGGAATGGATTCTATCATTGGGCTTATGAATGAGCTTAATCCAAGTAAAATTGACTTACCTAAAGATTTCTACACGACAAAGAAGATGGGTTCTAAGTTAGGGTTTTCAACAGAAAGGATTGACTGTTGTGAAAAAGGTTGCATGTTATTTTATAAAGATGATGCAGCTTTAGAAAATTGCAAATTTTGTAATCAAACTCGTTATAAGGAAGTCACAAATGTCAAAAGGAAGAAGGTTCCAGTGAAGTCAATGCATTACTTACCCCTTATACCTAGGTTAAAGAGGTTATACGCATCAATGAGCTCTGCTCCTCATATAAGATTGCATTACAAACATAAAAGGCCACCTGGTGTTCTATGTCATCCATCAGATGGAGAAGCATGGAAGCATTTTGATAGAGTATTTCCTGACTTTGCTAGTGAACCTAGAAACATTAGGTTGGGATTATGTAGTGATGGATTCTCTCCATTTGCGGTCTTTGCGGCACCATATTCATGTTGGCCAGTATTTGTTACGCCATATAATCTCCCCCCTGAGTTATGTATGACAAGTCCATATTTGTTTCTAACTTGCATTATTCCAGGTCCAAACAATCCAAAAAAATTGATTGACATATACATACAGCCTTTGATCGATGAGTTAAAATTATTGTGGAATCAAGGTGTGGAAACATATTCCATAAACAAAACTTCATAATGTGTGCTGCTCTGATGTGGACTATAAATGATTTTCCTGCTTATGGAATGTTGTCTGGGTGGTCAACTGCTGGTAAGTTAGCTTGCCCATGTTGTATGGAAGACACAAAAGCATTCAGATTAAAACATGGAGGTAAGAACTCATGGTTCGATTGTCACCGTCGATTCTTGCCAAAGGATCATGAATTTAGGAGAAATACTAGTGAATTTATGAAGAACCGAACTGATTTTGAAGATCCACCGGTGATGTGGCATAGAGTTAGGAATTTACCTAAGGTAACAGAATCTCCATCATCTAAGATACATGGTTATGGTGTTACACATAATTGGACAAAATAGAGCATATTTTGAGAGTTACCTTATTGATTCAAAGGAGCAATGGTTAAGACTAGGGAATGATAATAATCAATATTTTCATTCCATTCTCAAATATAAAAGTCTTCGAAAAACAATTATCAGTTTCACGATGAGAATATCCAGATGAAGACTTAATCTGAACAGATCGCTACTATATTTGTAAGGCATTTTTCTCAACTATTAGGGGAAAGGGAAGTTGGACAAAAACAAAAGGCTGAAGAAGTGTTCTTAAAAATGGAAATCATGGAAATCAGTTATCTGTATATCAATAGGTGCAACTACTTGAAACGTTTACTAGAAATGAGGTAATAAAAGGTTGTATTAACAAAAGTGCAGGATCTGATGTTTATAATAGTGGTTTCTTTAGAGATGCTTGAGATGTAGTAAATTATACACCATGAGCATTGAAAGTAGGTTTAGGCCTTTTATTAATTTCATGCTACTACAAGGCACCTCTAACGTGGTCGAAAATTTCTAGCACGATTTCAGCCAGATGCTGAAATAATTTGTTCAGAGGGTGCAAGTTGTAACTAGAGAAAGGCCTATGAAACTTTTGCTTCATTGAAGGGAAACATGTTTAATTCTTTTCCTCCTTTCTGATGGTCATCTCTTTTTACTTAATTGTGTATTATGTCTGAAAGAAATAAGATTATTGATTTATATATACATTTATTTCAGGTTGGATTTCAGAATGAATGGTGTGAGGCATATCCTACTTCAGAGGTTGATTCCACATCATCTAGTGATATTACATCAATATGGACAAATGTGGAAGGAGGTGTGAAGAAAGGTAGAGTTTACGGGCTTGGAGCACAACCTTCCTCATTTCATCCATCATCATTGTTGTCTGGTGCTTCTACTTCTCAATCTTCAGAAGAAATGGAAGAAATGCGAAGACAAATTTCAGAGCTTACAGAACGACTTCAACCATCTGAAGCTAACTTTGCTAAAGTGCAGAAATTCATGGAGAAACATATGGTTGAATCTGATGAAAGTGAAGGGACCGACTCTGATGAAGAGTAGATTGTTTTATGGTTGTTTAGACATTTTCTATGAGATTTAGATGTGTTTTGAACTATTTACTTCCTTTTTGAATAACAACTTAATACTTATTATACTTGATTTTGATGATGCTTGAGCTTTTAGACTCAATTGAATTGAATTAAATGCAATTTGAATGTATAGGAATGTATTCGATGTTTGATTTTATTGTTGAGTTTTTGTGGATGGATGATAGTATTAATTTAGCAGGTGGTTTACCAAAGAAACAACATTTTTCAGTAGTAAAATGTAGTTTT
Source organism: Solanum piurae (assembly GCA_029582685.1). Taxonomy (NCBI): domain Eukaryota; kingdom Viridiplantae; phylum Streptophyta; class Magnoliopsida; order Solanales; family Solanaceae; genus Solanum; species Solanum piurae. The sequence goes on along the minus strand of JAJOOO010004727.1, from coordinate 57,049 downwards.
TTCGACTACAATAGTATGCAATATCATATAAAAAATTTAGAAAATTGAAATTGCCGACTACAGTAATCGGCAGATTACCTAAATAGTGAATAAATTAATTATGTATACCAACTGTAGTAGTCAGAAAAGTACTTAAATGATTAACAAATAAATTATATGCCGACCATAGTAGTCGGAATATATATTAATTAATTATTTAATTATTCAACTATTAGGATTACTGTAGTCGGCATTGTTTTAATTATTAAATTATTATTTTAATAGTTTCCGACTACAGTAGTCGGCCATTTAGGTACTTTATGGTCAGTTCTTGTTTTCTTATTTTCCGACTACCGTAGTCGGAAAATGCTGACTATTGTAGTCGGTAAAGAAATTCCGACGTTCAAGATACCGACTACTATAAAGTAGTCGGAAGGTCATCGGCAAACCCCATTTTCCGACTACATTCCGACTAATTTTGTAATCGGCAAACAACAAATTTCTAGTAGTGATGTGAGTTAAAGTGACTATATGTTGGTGAAAATAATAAATTTATATCGGTGAGAATAATAAATTTTAAAAAGTAATGATGTGATTATAAATTTTATTTACATATGAAATAAATGGTTAGTAAATATAAATGTGGGCTGTTTTAACAAAATATAAACTTGTGGATTAATTTTTGTATTAAAAATATCTCAAATCATGATATGAAATTCCCATATCATAATTTTTGGAGAATATGGAATCACATCTCATGATTGGAAAAATGAGATGGCATCAACGTAAAATCGCATTTCCAAAACGTTGATTCCATCTCACGATTTGATATCGTGATATGGTATTGCATCGCAAAACACCTACTTAGTTAGATATTTTTATTGACGACAACTGCACACTATTTCGATTAGTTTTGAAGAGTGATTTGAGGGTTATCACGGGGTTCCATCAATTTTGGCAAACACCCTTTTTCTCGCCGAACCAATTTGGTGACTCACTGACTTGGTATTAGTCTCACCTTTTTTCTTAAATTTACCCGAGTAGCTACTTTATCTTTCGGCGAGTTCGTCTAAGCTCACCGAACCTGTTCGATGACTCATCGACCTAGTTGGTGAGCATCAGGACAAGTTCTTATTGAACTTTATTTTTTATTATTTTTCAACTAACCTTTCACCTAGTTTATGTTTTGGGTTGTTGTGCAAAGGAGGTATGGCAAGACCACAATTATTAGTGTCCTCGAGGCCTCTTCCCTTTTATTTTCCTTATATACCCTGAAAAAGACAAAAAGGGGTGGTAATATCGGAGCCAAGTGAAAGATCTCATTATGCTCTGCATACCTCGACTCATGTGAGTAAGAGAGCCCAGAAAAGGGATGTTGATACTCCCTGAGACATTGGGAAGTGGTAGTTGATTGATACGAGTACAACTTTAACTTTTGAGGGAGAGCTACTAAATTACTTATGGAATGATAAAGAGAACAAAGTGGCAGAAACTGAAGGTTCACCTGCACCAGTTCATTCACTAGCTACAATTCCTTAGGAACCTCAAAAGAAAAGAAGTGTAAGCCGCTTCAAAACTATGTGAGACCCAACTCCCAATATGTTGACCTGGGCATTTTTTATTATTGGTCCCTGGGCTATGAATAATATTAAAAGTTTAAGGGTTGAGAACTCGCTTAGAGGAGAAGAAATTTTCCATAGACGGGTTACTGAGTGACTACCCGACAATTTAGAGAACCATCCGATATCACAAGTTTGACAAATTGACCTAAGGCTTAAACCCTCATTTCCTCGCTTGGGTACGTTAGTTTTATGAGGCGTGTGTCGGGGAATTCCCAAAGAAGAGGAAAGAAGTTGTTTGGAGGCCTATTGAAGGTGTCAAAGTTAGATAGAAGATGGTCCAGTATGGGGCCGGTACAATTAATGATGTTTTGAATTGTGGGAATATAGATATAACATTCTACAAGGAAATGATGAAACACTCTCTCAATGATTTGAGGGGTTGGTGGGCCCCATTGCGTTCTGATGCTACTCACCCGTCGATTGTAGACGAGGTGAATATTGAGAAGAAAGACCTAAATATGCTTGTGAGGTATTGGTTCAGATTTATTAGCAGCACCCTAATGTCGTCTCATAATGAATTGATCCTCTCCTAGACCATATCAGTTCTTCTAGGGTGTATATTTCCCGAGAGAAAATAGATATGGGGAATATTATCGAGGATCAGATGTCCATGAGATCCCAACAGCAGTAGATGTCCCTACCTTTCCCGATGTTGATACCTCAACTTTGTAAGTTGGTAAGAGTGTCATTTTTGGAGGTGGCTGGTGTGAGGATAACTCATTCCTCCTCTAACAACATTCATAGGATGATGGTTGACTATTTGAAGGATGATCCGTCTAGGAGAGAGCCGCCACCAGCTAACACATATCTGATAGTTGACCCAACTACCTTGGCACCTGACATTTTGCTTCCGACTCCTACTGTTTAGCCCTAAGGTATTACCTCCCCTTCTGTTTTTGCATCTGTTGTTCCTCCCTGTATATCATATCCCCCATTGAAATAAGTTGTTATTTATTGGATGGGGCGTGTTGCCCACTCGGCTGATACAAGAGCTTTACATCTATATAATGAGTTCCCTTCCATGAATGTTGCAGCCATTGAGGCTCCTATTACTCCTTATAGGGTACAGGACCTTGTTGATGGCTTATGGTTTGAGATTGGACACCCTCAATAATCAAAAATTGAGGCTCCTATTACTCCTTATGATACCTATATTGTGACTATCTTGTGAGGACGTGCAACTATTTTGGCACCAATTAAGCCTAACTCATTGTTGGCAACCTTGTTGAAACTTCTTGACCCAAAAATGTTACTTTCTTCTCACCTATAAATCCTTTCTGAAGCATTGGTTTTTTTCAATAGAAAAATTAGGCCAAAAGCCTAATTTAGGGGTGTGGTAAGGAAGGATAACATATTCCAAGTGAAATAGAAGCATCAGAATCACCCTTGGTTGTTGTGGCAAAAATATGGAACTCGTCCATATAAAAATGCAGAATAGAAAAAGAAATGAAAAGTTGTTTTGCAAAGTAATATCTTGATCATCTTTGTGGTATGATAGAATAAAACGGGTTCCTGATGAGTTGAATAAGTTATTAATGTTGTGAATTACTTGAGGTTGAGTCTCTTTGTCAAAATAAAGAAAGAGCATGAGAAGAGGTGAAGTTCAAAACAAAAATGCTTCGAAAATGTGAAGTCACAAAGCCAAATTCATCATAACTTTACCCCCATCCCCATTACAAGCCTGAAAAAAATACCTTTGATATCTTGATAAAGTTGGGTGATGCAATGATTGGAAAATATGGGCAAGTCTGTGGGCTGAAACGTGCATGCATTTCTCTTTAAGAGAGTGAGAGTTTGCGTTGATTCGTAAATTCTTTGTCGATATGCTTTGTTGGAGCATGGAATTGTATTTTTTTGTGAGGGCACTTGAATACTTTTGTTGAAGTATAAATTTGTATCATAAGTGAGCATATGAGCTTAGATTGATAGCGGGTAGTCATGATTTGAAGATTTTTTTTACCATAATTAAAAATTGCATAAATTTGATATTAGCCTAGAAATAGAACTTAGATGTTGGCTCACAAGAAGAACTATTGTTGACACCTTTGTTCAACTATTAAATTCTTGATTTACTTAAGGACAAGCAAAAGTTTAAGTTGGGTGTAGAAGAGTTGGAGATTTTGACTCATTTGAGGCCTTTTAGTTTAACAATTAGTGTAAGACAAGTAGGCAAAACTAGAGCTTGACTTGAGGGTTAGAGTCGTAGATATAACTCCCCGTACTTAAAGTGAAGGGTTTCGGATTAGAACGTCGAGGTACGACTCCCTAAGGACCCGCCAAAAGTCTTTGAGGAGGACCCTAAAATCTTGCCCAAAATAGTCAACCCACGAAAGGGACCCATGCCCAGTGAGTGAGTGGTCGTGGGTCAGGATCCCAAAAGATGAGTTGCATTCCACCACCCACGGATGACCAGCACACCCCGTGGGTCCACCCACGGCTCGTGGGCATGGTCTCGTCGGTGAGGCAGTCACCATAGTGGAATTTTCTGGAATTAATTATGGGTTAAGTGGTGTCATTTTAACCTTATTTGGACAACCTACATAAAAAGTTTAGACCCTTAATTTAGTGATTCCAAATCATTATTTCTAAACCCACCAAAACGAACTCAATTCCTCTCAAAAATCCTTTCTCTAGAAAGAAGAAGAAGAAGAAGAAGAGGGTAAAGCTAGTTCAAGAGTCCATTGTTTCAAGCTTTCTAGGATTTTTAATCAAGGAATGATATATTATTCATCCATAGATTCTTCCATCCATGGAGCCCCCTAGAATTCCCTCAATTGTGAAGATGTAATCCCCCCAATTTTAGTTAGGGTTGTTTCCTATATTGTGGGTATTGATGTATGTTGATCCAATTGAGTGGATATTGATTATTTATGAGAGAATTAGTAGTGAATCATTTTATTATGATGCAAATACACGTTTTCCATGTCTAACAACCCTAGTCTAATTGATGAAATTGAAGTAATGCGGGCTTATGCCTTGAAAGGTGAAATTGAGGATTTAGAAATAATCTTGTAGGGTTGATGATATGTGTAGTAATTTCTTGAAAGTAAAATCATGTAGAAATGAATTGAATTAGATTAAAGAACTTATGATTGATCATGATTAGTAATGCTTGAGGTTTAGCCTTTATGATGAGATATGACTAAAATTGCTTAAGAATGAAGCATGTGGTTAGAAAGTCTTATAATATAGGCATATGTGAGTATTGTAAGAAGTAAATCTTTGAGAGTAAGGCTTGTAGTGATGTATGTTGATTCCTAGGGCTTTGAGAGTAAAGTTAAGGTGTTGAATTATGAATGTTAAAGCCTTGAGAGTAGAGCTTGCATGAGGGTGGAAGACTATAAATAGAGTTATTGTGGAAGAACCTTAACCTCCTAATCTACCTCATGAATTTTTGAGTGCATAAACTGATAGAATTACATAAGATAGGATGATATCCATGTCTAATGTAGTGAATTCAAGATGTGTTGATTTGATATGAGCTTTGACCCTTGAAAGGGCAAGCTATGATATTATGCATGTTTTATGAAGGTTATGTATATGCTTTAAGGACACTTTGAGAGTGAAGTTTTAATGATTAGGCTGTTGTTGTGGGTTGATTGAAAGGATTTTCTCACATAATTGAATCTAAGGGTAAAAGTGATCATGGATGGTGATAGTTGCTCACGCATGGTCTAAAGAGTTATTCTAATGAATTAACATGGGTTGAATGTCAAGGACATCTCTCCATGAGGTATGAGTCAAAGTAAAGACTTAATAAGCTATCTTGTGGGATTTATGCCTAGCACCGAGTGGATATTGAAATGAGATGGAGGTTCACACATAGTTGAGTCTGACTTCCAACATGGGAACTCTCACAAAGTAGATTTTGGGTTTCCCAATGTATGTCTCATGAGATGGAGTCCCTCACCAAGTGGACTCTGTGTTTCCTAGTAGAAATCTTCGTATCCCATAACTACGTGCCCCGTAGGAAAGTTAGCTAGTAGATCCAACTAAGCTAACAAACCGTTCGTACCTTAGGTAAGTAGACCAACCCTTTACGGTGTGGGTAACACTGGGAGGGGTCATGTGATAGCTCACATGGTCTCATGTCGGTTAAGGCTATATCGCAACTAGTAAAATATTATTAAGGAACTAAGATATACTTGAATAAGTATCTCGAAGTGTTAAAAGTATAATGAACTAAGAAATACTTGAAGAAGTATCTCGAAGTGTTCCATGTAATGAATGAACCAAAGACATGCTTAATGAATTATCTCCTAGTGTTCAAAAGCATTAATAAACTAAGACATACTTGAAGCAGTATCTCCTAGTGTTCAAAAGCATTAATGAACTAAGACATGCTTGAAGAAGTATCTCATAGTGTTCAAGTTAATAATAAACTAAGACATGCTTCAAGAAGTATCTCGAAGTGTTCAAAGTAAAGATGAACTAAGACATGCTTAGTGAAGTATCTCCCTGAGTTCAAAGAATAATAAGATAAGTAATGAACTAAGATATGCTTAAAGGAGGATCTCATATTGTTCAAGAATAGCAAGAGGAGAAACGAACTAATACATGCTTAAGGAAGTATCAGCTAGTGTTCAAAGGTAACAAGATAAATAATTAACTAAGATATGCTTAAAGAAGTATATTGTAGTGTTAAGAATCTTTAAAGGTGATGTTGGCTTGCATCAAACGTGATGAATATGAATAAGGACCTAAAGTGACTTGCTTAGCATGAGTGGGATTATGGGGTCTTATCCATGCATTACACGAGTAAGACTTGAAGCTACTTATGAAGTATTCCTTTTATGATGTGAAGGACTAGGGTAGACTAATGCTTATACTATGCATATGTTGATGCTTATGACTATATTGTTGTCTCCTATGCTTATAGTTTATGTTCTATAAAGTATCTCTTATGATTATGGCATATATCTTATGGTTGACTAACCCTTATGTTATTCTCTTATGATGTTATGATAGCTATCATATTTAGTACTTTTGTACTAAATCACACTCTTGCCAACATTCTCATCAAATGCAGGGTCCAGTGATTTTGAGTTCCATCTCCGAGGATAAATTCATAGTATATCAAGGATTATCACTTCTGAGTATAAGTGTTGAACGAATCCTAAAAACATGAAAGCCATATCTCTTGTGAGTTAAAAATGATTTCTTTTGAAGTGAGGGCACTAGTTACATTGTTGGAAAATTGATATCATGGTATTGTGAATGGTGTATGTTGTCGTGACTGTTGGTCGATCTATGTCATGTTTTGATCCGTATGAGTTGGCTTGTTGAGTCTAAGAGAAAGGATTTGCACTGAGAAAGTGTAATGGACTGAAATTGCCATGTGATTGCTTGAGTTTGTATATTTGCTTCTACACGAATGTTTTTTAGTATTTTAGTGTGTCGTTTGAGGACAAACAACATGTTTAAGTTGACGGTATTGATATACCGTGAGTTTATGATATTTTTTTATGCATTTCACCTAAGAGGTGTGTGTGTCTAGGTCCATTTTGTATTGGAAATAATGTTTTATGTGTTATTCTTGTAAGAAATAGGCTTGGACGCGGTTGAGTGAGATGACAGCTGAAATTCTACAGAACTGGCCAGCCACGAAGTGACTTACGGACCGAGGTCCTATGACGGTCCGTCGATGAGTAGGCGTAGATGGAGCATCAGGGAAGTTTGACCAAGTGTGGAACTACGAAGCAATCCATGGACATTAGGTTGACCCACGGGTCGTACTGCACATCCGTCGATGAGTTCAGTGGGTTGAAGTTCCAATACCTGATGAAAAGTTCTAAGTGTGGAGCCACAGAAGAGGACCCACGGACTGTGGATCGATCCACGGTCCATCCTGCACTTCCGTTGTTGATGATCAGAGAATGAGGGTTCCGGGTCTAGTAGAAAAGTTCTAAGCGTTGACCAACGAAAGGGGACCTATGGGTCGTAGGTCAACCCACGGTCCATAGGTTGAGTCGTCGATTGATGTCGCGTTCCAGAAGTTTATTTCCTTATTTTGTTTCCTTTTTGTTTAGGACATGTTTTTCTTTAAATAGGGTATGTAAACCTCATTTTTGGGGGTTAGACATTATTGTTTACTTTTAGTTCTTGATATTTTCTCTGGGAATTAACTTGCAACTTTAGCAATTTCATTTCTGGATTTCGGTTTATAAGGTTTTCTCTTTGAAATTTTGTTCAAGATTTCGGGCTTGTTCTACTCTAAACGTAAGTTCATGAATTCTTATTAACAAAACATGAATTGTGTTCTTTCAAGCATGAGTAGCTAAATCCACAACTAGGGTTGTAGAAACCATGAGAAATTAACGATGTATGAATAATAACTAAGTAATTCTTTAATAGTGTTGATGGATGTATTGGTAATTCTTTCACTTAAAAATCTTTTTAACGACTGCACGCGTTAGAACTCGCCTTGTTGCTACTTGCCGGACCAAGGAGCTGTAAATGAAAAAAAAATTATCTACATAGATTTAGTGGGATACTATCTAATAGTCTAATGTCAATTGGTGCGAGGGTGAAAACTAAGCCATACATTGACGTGATGTCTAATCTAAGGTAAAGGTAAGGGTTAGTAAAGTATAGACACGTAGTCAGACCAAGGTGTAGAGTGAAATTCCCTATTTGGAGGGCCAATCACTTAGGGATATCTATCTTACCATCCGGAAAAACATCAAATCTAATATATATATATGGCGTCACAAAAGAAACAATAGCACCGGTATCAAGCAAAGAATATACATCAAGATGAAATACTTTTAACATACCAGTAACGATATTGGGAGAACCCTCTTGTCATGTCGAGTTTGAAGTGCATATTTGATTTGGAGCACTTGAAACCCGAACCACTAGGCTTTGCTCTATGTGCCTCCATAGATCTCTCCTTAAGTTTCTCCTCTTCTATTTGTTCAGCATGTGTCATTAAACAGGAGATATAAATTTCTCTATTGAGCATGGTTGTACGACATTCCTTAAACACCATTTTGAAAACACCCAAAACAAACTTACGCATCCTTGCCCTAGATTCGGCCACCATAGAAGGAGTATATTTGGACAATTGTGTAAATTTCAAAGCATATTCTTTCACACTCATGTTTCCTTGACGAATGTTAATGAACTCAAGAACTTTGATCTCCCTCATCTCAAGGGGAAAGAACCTATCAAGGAAAATAACTTTGAACATTTCTCAATCAAGAAGAACTGCATCAACCACGTCTCTTCCTTTCATTAGTTGAACCAAACATGAATAACACCTTAAAGTGGATAAGTAGCCAATTCTTCCTTTTCCACTGATATCACTCCCATGATCATTGAAGCCTTGTACACCTCATCAATAAACTCTTGATGATCTTCCTCAACCTTAGAACCATGAAAATCTTGAGGATTTATTCTAGTGACGTTCCTCACTCTAGTTGTTGTCGTACCAACATTTGGGTTCAAGGGGACCACAACCTCTATTGTCTTGAGCCAACACTTGAAAAACAGCTCAAAACTTTGCATTAGTCACTTGTTCGGACAATGTGTTGACCAGAACTCGTAGAGCTTCTAGAGGAACTTCTTGAGGATCTTGAGGAGTTTCTTGTACCACATTTTCACCAGCATTCCTTCTAATGTATGCTCTTAGAGGGGCCATATCCTATCAAGCATTGGAAAATGATTAGGAGAGAGAGATATAGACTTTTACTCTATCACACGACTTTAGATTGATGATAGAAGTGAAGTTTCCTAAACATTTTAGTCTTTTATTCATATATGTGCCGCTTTTCACACTCATGAATAAGACTCTACTCGACGTGGCGTGTAAGACATCCTAGGACCTTTCTAAACCTTGTGCTTTTAAAATCAAGTTTGTCACGAACCCAAGTATAGCCTAGGCGTAACATGCCGTATAGAACCCCGAGAGGTTCTACACTAGCCACTTATCATGCATCATACAAGA
>JAJOOO010004727.1:0-42500 GCA_029582685.1 Solanum piurae | reverse complement strand
CCATCAGACCCATCATAAAAGGACTTATCTTCATCCATCCTAGACCTCTTTTTCTCCCTAGATTTTTCTTCCTTGAGTTTCAATTCCTTAATTTGTTGGGCATACACTATAAGACGTGAGATATCCATATCACCAACAAGCATTGTCGTACGACATTCTTTTTCTACTAAGTCGGACACTCCCATCATAAACTTATTCATCTTAGCCCTCGAGTCCGCCACTAAAGATGGAGCATACTTGGATAGTTGGGTAAATTTTAAGGCATACTCCTTAACACTCATGCTACCTTGCCTAAGGTTAATTAAGTCTTGAATTTTAGCCTCCCTCAACTCTAGGGTAAACAACCTATCAAGAAATGACAACTGAAACACCTCCCACTCTATGGGACCTACTACTACTGGTCTACTCTCCTTACAATAATCATACCATACTTGTGATACACCTATCAATTGGTAAGCGTCTAACTCCGTTTTCTTTAACGAAGTCACCCCCATGATAGCAAGTACCTTATAAACCTCATCTAAAATCTCTTTATGATCCTCTTCCATTTTGGAACCATAAAACTCCGGAGGGTTCATTCTCATTAAATCCCTCACTCTTAAAGCTGTGGAATTCACATTAGAATAAATCAGAGATACCACCTCTCTATTGACTTGAGCCATCACGGCTTGAGCCAACAATTGGATAGCCAACTTAAACTCCACATTAGTCATATTCTCCCCTATAGGGTCAATTGGAGCTTGGGGAGGAGCTCGGGGAGAAACCTCTTGATCCATGTTGTCTTCCTCATTCCTCCTAGCATAACCCCTTGTATTAGCAATACCCTAAAAACTAACGGGCATAGATTAGGAGAAAGACCTAATAGAGTTAAACTCTGTGGAACGACTTAGAGAATGAAGATTAGAAGTTTCCTAAACATCCCATCGCCTCTTATTCATAAATGTGGAACGCTTTACATATATGAACAACATGCTACTAGATGTGGTTTGAGACATCCTAGAACCATTCTAAACCTTGTGCTCTGATACCAAGTTTGTCACGGCTCATGAGTACACCCTAGATGTAACATGGAACATAGAACCCCGAAGGACTCCATGTAAGCCACTTAGTATATCATAATATAAGATAATAGAAAATTGTGTAAATATTAAAATATTTTTCATACAATCAAAGTCTTTTATAAAAGCAAAGAAGAAGTCTTATTACACTTCTCTCAAACCATCTGGAACATGAATATATTTGGGACAAAGCCCATACAATCGTTCTCAACATAAAAGAAAGACAAAAAAGGAAAGGTGATAAAATCCTCATTGCTATGAGGACTCACCAAGTCTTCAACTCCTTGCTATACTATGAACTTATCCTTGAAGATGGAACTCAAAATCATCGGACCCTACATTTGATGAGAATGTAGGCAAGAGTATGCGTTAGTACAAAAGTACTAAATATGATAGCTAACATCACATCATAAGAGCATGACAACATATTATAAAGCATGATCTTCAACAACGACATAATATAAACATTAATCAACATAAGGCATGATTCATAAACAAAGGAATGCATCATGTTCATAAGCATAGTAAATCCTTAAACTTTCATAACATAAGAGAACTACTTCTCAAGTAACCTCAAAGCATACTTGTGCAATGCATGGATGAGACCCCATAATTCCACCCACACTAAGTATCACTTTTAGGTCATTATAATCATACTTACTATCTTTGGATCTCATCCTTAACTTACTTCTCATATACAAGGGAACCTTCACCTTTAGTCCAACATATCAAGGAAGGCAACTATAGAAATAATCCAAGCTAAGCATATATCATATAGGCACATCTCATATTAGAACATAATTACACTACTTCCTTAAAGTTATCTAGTTTCATCATAAACTTGCTATTTGAATTAGGGACTAGTCCCTCTTTAGCTATTCTTGTTATTCATGGAAGAGTACCTTTTTACTAGTCCAAGACAAGACATTACTCATGAATGGTTGTAATTTACCTATTCAAGGCTACCAAGGAAAACACTACCTTATGCTAGACCAAGCTACTATGGAAGGCACCTTACTTATGTAAGTCCAAGCTATTTAAGGAAAAGTACTATTACTCAATCCCAAGCTAAGCACATAAGAGAACACTGCATAAGTAGCTTCAATCGTACTTGTGCAATGCATGAATAAGACCCCATAATCCTACCCATACTAAGTACGGCTATCGTACATAAATGATTACTATTTATCATTCTAGACTACCAAGGAATAGCACCCTATTAGGCTAGACCAAGCTACCAAAGGAACAGCACCATACTAGGCTAGACCATGCTACCAAAGGAAAAACATACTATCATGCAAGTCCAAGCTATACAAGGAAGGGTATTATTTCACCATCCTAGCTACCAATGAAATGGTTTGTCCTAACCAAGTCATGCTACCATGCAGGCATTCTATGATGCTAGTGTAAGCTACCCTTAGGAGAGTATGGTTTCTCAATCCAAGGCTACCATGAGATATTTTACTCTTTCTACCATGCAAGCATTCTATTATGCTTGTTTAAGCTACCCTTAGGAGAGTATGGCTTCTCAATCCAAGGATACCATGAGGTATTATACTCATGCTACCATGAGATGGTCTTGTCTTACCAAGTAAAGCTATTCATCAAAGAATTTCATAACACAACTTCAAGCTTACAACACTAAACATGCTTTGATTCATTTTAGGTGAGTAAGCCTTTCAACCTAGAACAATTCTATGTGAGAGAACCTTTCATATCCTATCATATTCATAACTAGTTGTGTAAAATAACCTTTCAACAACACAATTACTAGATCATATTCATTGACACTTTACTTTCAAAGTGTTCTTAAATCATCTACATAGATTCTATAATACATGCATAGTCCCATTCACTCATAATATAGGTCATGTGGGTAAATAGTTCCCCAACAATCCTATCTACAATCTACATTCATCATATAAGCTTCACTCTTAAAGCCTTAACATTTGTAGTTCATCATATTAGCTTTTACCCTCAAAGCCCTAGAAACGAACATTCACAACTACAAGGCTTATTCTCAAAGATGTACCTATTATAATCATCATACATACCTAGATTTCAAGGCATTCTAATCACATGCTTCATTATTAAGTGATTCTAGTCATATATCATCATAAAGGTTCAATCATAAGCCTTACTAGTTGTGATCCATCACATATACATTATTATAATTCAATTCATGTCTACATGCTTTTATTCTTGAACAATTACTATACAATTCATCGACCCTAAAAGATTATCTCTAAATCCTCAATTTCACCTTACAAGGCATAAACCCACATTACCTCAATTTCATCAATTAAACTAAGGTTAGGCATAGAAAACATATAATTTCATCATAATAACATGATTCACTACTAATTCTATCATAATTGATCATTATTCACTTAATTGGATCAACATGCAACAATACCCACAATATAGGAACAAACCCTAACTAGAATTGGGGTTCATCTTCACAATTGGGGGAATTCTAAGGGGCTCCATGGATGGAAGAACCCATGGATGAATAAGCTATCATACCTTGATTATAAATCCATAAAAAGATTGCAACAATGGAGTCTTGATCTAGCTTGATTCTCTTCTTGTTGTTCTTCTTCTAATTTTTCTTCTTTCTAGAGAGAGGATTTCTTGGAGAGAATTAAGTTCTTTTTTGTGAGATGAAATAATGATTTGGAATCACTAAATTAAGGTTCTAAAGTCTTTATATAGTTGTTCTAAACTCTAGTAAAATTACACCACTCAATAACTAATTAATTTTAGAAAGATCCACTAAACCAACATTTAATCGTTTAAGACTTGACAACTGACTCACCCACGAGACCATGCCCACGGGCCATGGGTGGACCCACGGAGCCTGCTGGTCATCTGTAGGTGGTGGTCTGAAACCCATATTTTGGGACCCTGCCCCACGACTCCCTCACCCACGCGACGTTGGTCCCTTTCGTGGGAGGACTGTTTTGGGCAGCTTTCTTGGGCAGTCCTAGGGTCCTCTTCAAGGACCCTTGGTTGGTCCTTGGGGAGTCGTACCTTGAAGTTCTACCCCGAAACCCCTCATTCTAAGTACGGGAAGCCATATCTATGAATCTAACCCTCACGTCAAGCTCTACTTTAGCCTACTAGTTTACATGTGTTACAGGCCAAGACAAGTTTTGAGTGATTTTTGGGGTCTAGGCTAGAACTATAGCAATATGGGTGTTGTTAGTATCTAAATTTTATTTTGATTATCTATGTTAATAGCTTGCATTTATTTGGAAGCTCAATGAAAGAGGAAGGCTCAAGTCCTTGAGTAATTATTTAATTGTTTGAGGCAAATGTATTTCTCAATCCTTGTTAAGTATATAGAATCGTGCATTTCCTTGTGGTATGTGTTGGGGAGTAATTATACTTAGTAATGAGTTGACTTTTTCATATTGAATCATTCTAATGATGAATAAGGGGTAATAAAAGGCAATGTGATTAATTATCGGTGTGTGATGTGTTGAGAATGGTTTGAAAGGCTTATTCATTCATTGTTTTTGTATCACAATTATGTTATTTTTAATTGTGCATTGTTATGAAAATGATCTTCTCATCATTATTTGTGTGAACATGTCATTTGCAATGGGTTTGAGACATGGTTGTGACAAGTGTTATGTGAATTGGGGAAGAATAAGGAATTAAAGAGGACGTGCCTTTTTGAGAAACGTGTCACACGTCGCAACTGATATTATGATTTGAGGGACGTGTTGCACGCTATGACCGATTCTATTATCGAGGGACATGTCGCACGCCGTGACAAATTTTACTATCAATGGTCGTGTCCCATGCCATGATGATGCATGTATAGATATGTCCCCTATGGGTCCCAGACTGAGAGACTGTGGATGTGTATCGTTAGGTCAGACATGCATCACTATACTTGGCATTGGATATCTTTACCATTTGTGAACTTGTGAGTGCCTTTCACTGGAACTTGTGATCGATGAACTTGATCTTGTATGATTCTTATTTGTAATTGTTGGAATGTTGTAATTTAGTTGTGTGCAATGAAATTGTGAACTCTTAGATTGGACTGGTTTTATGCAGGTTGTAGTGTGGAGGTTTGATTGGGGTGGTAGGAGTACCTGTATTCTATATTGTTTAACTTATGTTTAGGAGTTTACTTGTTGAGTACTGTGTGGTTTGATACTCACCTCTTGCTTCAATGTTTGTGTAGGTTATCAACTCGAATCTGCATGATACTATCTCTTTTCTTCTTGTTCGAGGCTTCCTATGGAGATTTGTGAGGTAGTTGTTTATCATCTCAGTGGACCTTCTTACTCTTATTTATGATCTTTTTTTATTTTAGAGACAACATCATTTGTGATTTTATTGTTCTTTCAAATCTATCATAACACATTAGAGGTTTGTACACATGACAACCAGTTTTAGGGGTATATTTAAATTAATTATGATTTTCTCCATTATTCTATAGCATTGGACTTTTATTCTTGTTTTACTTTCGCATTTATTGTATAATTTGGGTTTTAGGCGGACTTGTTTTGGTGGGATAAGACGAGTACCATCACATTCATTTTTTAGTCATGACAAATGGTATCAGAGATCCAAGTTCATAGGTCTCACGTGTGGACAAGCTAAGTCTAGTAGAGTATTGAGGATTAGTAAAGAGACATGTGTCTCTTATATTCGAGAGACTATGGTGACTTTTAGGAAAAATCTTTACTTCTTGAATCTCTATCGTGCGTCCTTTGTCCGTTCTGATTTTTATCACTTCATTCCTTTCTCTCTATTATAGTGACGACTCCTGTGTGGTTCTTCATGTGAGTCGTCGATGTGTGTAACAACCCGGAAAACTACTAAGACCAAGCTAGAGTCTAATGGAAACTAATAGGTGAAACTAGAGCCTCATGTGTGAGCTTTTGAGTTTGATGTTTGGTTTTAGGATGTATATTGACTTCCTGAGCTTAGGTTGAGGTGTCTAGGGGTTAAACGTCAAGGTACGACCCCCCAAAGATCAACCAAGGGCCCTTGGGGAGGACCCTAAAGTCTAAACCCCAAGGCTGCCTAAGATCACAAAAATTGCCAAAATGAGTGACCTACGGATGGTCAATCACGGCCACTAGATTGGTTAACGCCCCGTAGGTCATGGGGCGTAGTTCGAGGCCTTTTTTAGGAGCTTTAGGTCCAAACCACGGACCTGCATCATGCCCAGTAGAGAAATTGACGGACCGTAGGTCCAAGAGGCGTGGATTGCACCTGCAATCTGCCCAAAGTCGGCCAATAGGTGGGTTAGTTTAGGTAATTCGTTTTTAGTTTGTTTTATGTAGGGGTTGCTTAATATGGGTTTATTTCATATATATAAAGCATTTTAAGGTATTAAACACTTCATTAACGCAATATAACCCAAGACCCCAAATCAAAACCCAACTACTTTCCCCTCCAAAAATGTTCTCTCTAGAAACTCCATTGAAGACCAAGAGAAGGGATCAAGCTAGGGCGTGGAGATGGAGTCTTATTAACTTGAATTTGATGGGATTCTAAACCTAAGGTATGGGAGTTCTTCATCCTTGGGAATCTATCACCCAAGGAGCCCCTTCAAAAGCTTTTAACTCAATTCTAGAAAACCCAATTAGCTAGGGTTTCAACTCAACCCCATGGATTCCTTTCAAAGTTGTTATTAAAGGTTGAATTATGTTTGTTATTGATGATACTACTGATTTTAGATGATTTTAACTTGAATTCTAAAGAATCCATGAGTTTTTCTCAACCCTAGCTATGGTTCTTCTTTACATTATGTGATGGTTTTGCAAGTTGGTCAATTGATTGAATGTGAGTTAATTATGATGTAATTGCATGATTTAAGTATAATTCTACATTTATTGTGATTAACCTAAGAAATCTAAGGTGAATTGATGTGATTAGGGCTTGGCCATGAAAGGGGATAGTTGAGGGTTTATGTGTGCCCTTCTAAGAATGATGAACTTCTTGATGAATTGCCTTATATTAGATCACCTAGACATGAATTTCTTATGAGTGAATCTTGTAGACATGAATTAACTTGATTAGGTCTTACATGATTAATCATGGTTGAGTAGTATTGAAATTTAGTTTACTTGATGCTATATGACTATAATTGAGTAAGAATGAAGCATGTGGTTAGTCTACCTTGAGAGTTAGGTTTACATGATGACCAAGTGAGGTATTTCTTGAGAGTAATGCTCATAATATGAAGATGATTCCTAGGAATTTTAAGGTAAAGGTTAAAAGGAAGGAACTATGAATATTGGGGCTTTAGGAAGGAAGGTATTGTTCATGTTGAATTGTATATGGTACTATTGTGGAAGGACCTTACCCACATGTCCTACAATGTGAGTATATGAGCTTATACATGCAAATGAATGATCTATTTGAGTTATGATTATATACATGTCTATTATGATAAATGTTAGATGTTTTGATTTACATGGTCTATGATCCTTGAATGCAATATATAGGAATGATGCATGATTGTGATATTATGTACATACTTATGAGCACTTTGAGAGGGAAGTGTCTTGATGATAATGTTGTTGTTGTGTCATTGCAAGGATAATTATACACACACACTCCATGCATAAACATGATTATGATGTATCAATGGTGTTAATTGAAAGTATACTTCCCATATGCACTTTTAGACATTATTATGCATGAAATGCACATGACCATGATGATCCTATTGTGTTGATTGAAAGTCCATTCTCATGAGAACACATGATCTTGGTGTGAAAGTTAATCTCACATACTAATTATGATTCTGAAGTTGAAAGTACATTCTCACCTTTAATGAATCTATGATCTATTTTGATGAATTGTATTGAACGAAGGATGAAGTATTCCCTCACACATGTAAATTCAATTCAAAGACTAACAATGTATAATTTGGGAAATAATGCTTAGCACCGAGTGGATATGGACAATGAGGAAAATGCCCCTCCGCCAATGCAATAGGGCGGGTCATCCAAGTGATACTCATGAGATGGATGCCCCTCCGCCAATGCAATAGGGCGGGTTTCTAGAAGCAATCTCCCTATCCCATAACTATGTGCGCACATAGGTCTTTAGCTAGTGGATCCACCTTATAGCTATATATTTAGTTCTACCTTAGGCAAGTAGGACACATTTTTTCGGTGTGGGGTTACACGACACCAGATTCCATGTAGCTCACATGGTCTATGTTGGTTATGGAAACTTTTCCCTATATAATAAAGATAATGAATGAGACATGAACTATACTATGACTTCTTAATGGGTCTACTTAGTAGGAGTGGGGGTATGGAACTTCACTTTTACATTGCACAAGTAGACTTAGTAGGATGTCATGGAATGGTTTGTTTGTGTGATGATGAGATTTGAATGCATGCATGTATATTGAATGGATAGTTGTTATGAATGACTTTCCTTATAATTCAAGTAATGTACATGACTATTTCCTTATTTGTGACTATTGATTATGATGAGGTCTAAAGATGAAATGCATGACTAAGGTAACTTCAAAGGAGTACTTAGTAGGGTTGGTATTATGGGATGCCAACCATACATTGCACAAGTGTTTCTTAGGGGTTGCTTATGTGATGCTTACTTAATGATGAGATGATCTTGGTATTTGACTTTGTATTACTTTATCATTGGAGGCTATGTATTGTGAAGATTGGGATTTGTATTATGTTGATGTTGGAGACTATACATGTTATTATAATGATATCTCTCATGTTATGATGAAATGTGTGTTAGTTGTCTTATTGGTTGCATTCTCCAACCATTTCAAAGATGATGTTCAAAAATGGCATATAGCATGATTTCAAATGAAATGTCCCTTTTTATGCATGTTTTAATGGTTTTGTGCATGGCTTCCATACTTAGTACTTTTTGTGCTAACCCCATCTTTCTACATTTTCTATAAGTGTAGGCTTTAGAGATATTGGATTTCATCCTCGTGGCTATGTTCATAGGAGATCAAGAAGAAGAAGATTGGTGAGTCCTCATTGTATTTGAGGGCTCAACCATATGTCCTTTATTGTCTTTCTATTATGTTTTAGACTTTTGTTGTAAGGGCCGTGTCTCTAAGATTGTATTTCAAGAGTTTTATTCCAAGTATAATAGATGGTTTGAGACATAGTGTCATAGACTCTCTTTCATTTTATAAGAAACTTCGATTGTAAAGAAAAGTTTTAAATTCTGCACTATTTTCCTATGCTTTAATGTTCATGAATACTATGAGGCTTGGGGTCAATTATGTCGTGTTACTTCTAGGGGGTAACCCCGGGTCGTGACAATGTGTCATGTATGACTTAGAGGTTAGATCTGCTTTGGAAGTGATAGGTTTATTGAAAGAATATGTGGTTAGATTCGAAATGTTCAGCGACTCAAAGGGTTTGCGTAAGGTGATAGGTCAACAACGCATTTTGAAGATATTCGAATGATGAGAATAATGTTGCTACAATTGAGGTTAGAATCTTTATGTGGTTTCATAGATTCTGTGTATATCAAAGAGGTTCATGATACAACAACTACAATGGTAACGATGCCTAGTTAGTTAAAGTTAGAGAAAGTGTTACTTTTATTATCAACCTGATCTATGAAAGAATGCATATCGATTGGGCTAGAGATAGAAAAAAACTGGTAATATTTTATAGCTATTCATGGGTAGAAAAGTGTGAGCTACTTGGGTGCGATCTTCTCGATAAGTATGATGTGTTCTAGTAGTGGATCTAATGGACTTTTATGGTGTGGTACTAGTGGTATATGAAAATTGATACGTCGATTTTCAAGTGTGAATATTATCTACTTAAAGAGTTATTAGTTATATCAGATGCTCGTATAATAAGATTTGATGTTACATTCACATTAGAGAAACCAACTAGTTTGTTACTATGGACGTTTGGGTTAACCGTTGTTTATAAGGAAGGTTTTAGTGGTGGATCATTGGTACAATAATTATGCATTTAGATTTTGAAGTATATTTTGAGGAATTCTAAATGAGGACATGTGATTTTATCATATGGTCCAAGGGAGTGGATCGATATCTGAATGATAAGTTTATGGGTGACGAAAGTCCCAACGAGTATATTTGTGTGAAGGTAATTGAAGATTTAGTAAAAAAAAAAGTGCATATAAAAATGGGTTAGTCATTTGGATTTGGTTGGTATGATTGAGTCTAAGGTGTTATGTCATTGATAAGTTTGACTTCGTGACGATGGCAACGTCTACTGAGCATACTAGTAATAAGAGTTCGTGATAGATTAAAAATATAATGCGACTTTATGATAAGAATATTTTTACTAAATGGATTTTATATGGTAATGACAACTTGTGAATATCTAAGGTTATGGTTTGCTACTATTTAGTGAGTAGCGTGATTGTGTAGAAAGTTTTATGAGGTTCTAGGACACCACTCAAATAAAATTGAAAGGAAGATAGAGTCATAATGGAAAGAATTAGTGTGATGTAGTGTAGCCTTCAAAAGGAGGAGAGAGCAAGGATTTGATTGCAAGGGCCAAATAGGTAACTTTATAGGGTTAAGAATTGAGTTTAGAGATGTGTGGTTTCCTCTCTTTTTCTCTTTTTATGGTGATATTGTTAGGTGTCATTCATATGGGTTAGAAACTATTGGATAAGATTTGAGAAAGAAGTCTATAGATGTTCGAGTCGATTGTGGTGATAAGTTCTTTTATGGTTTCAAGTTTGTGGTAGTATGTTTTATCAAGTTATGGATTGGTAAGGTAAGAATGGATCGATCGCATCAAGTATTGAGGATTTCGAAGGACTTATGCATGGTTTGGATCGTAAAGTGTGTTACTTTTTATTGTTGAAGGACTTACAGAAGGGTCTCACTTAAAAGTGTTCGTTTAGAGTATAAGTTATTCAAAGGATAAGACAAATAAGTGAATCAGTGAAAGGAACAGGAGTCTGGTGTATTGAATAGTTCAAGGTATTTGAAAATTTCATCATGAGAATAATTTAAGAAAGGTGGAAAAATAATAAGACATATTGTATACACCCTTGGTTCGAAGTTGAAAGTTAAATGGATTTCCACCTTCGAGTTTAGAGATGACTATGAGATGTGAACTAGTTTGATACGGACTTACCAGGGGATTTTTAGCGACTTTTATGAAGATTGGATTTTTGTTTGGGTGACAAACAATGATGTGTAGAATATTCTTACTTGTTATGTGGGGCAAGATTTTTTGAACTATGACAGGTGACTTATGGATGCACTACATGAAAGACCTACAATTCTACATGGTTATTAAGGATTTTGAGCTGGATTGGTACTACTTTGTTTAATGAAAACTACACGTACTATTATGATGAGTTACATAGACATTTGATGTTAAAAAGAGATTATGTGCTTATATTATATATAATTATCGAGGTGACCAAGAATTCCTCTAAATCTTTGTAAGAGGTATATGACAATGTGAGTGGTAGTTACGAAAGATTGTGTGGATTTGACTTTGGGTGATTCAATAGTTTTATCTAGATGAAAAAACACTACGAGATTTGGAATCAGCGCTATTAGTCTTGGGTGGGACTCGTATCTATTGTGGAATGCTGGCATGGAAAGAGAGGGAGTCATAGTTTAGAATTATTGGAGGCGGTAATGTGTTTGCTAAGAAGACTTTAATACTAGTGACGGTTTGAGAGCAAGGTAAATGACCAGTGTGGTTATGATGTTTTGTTAGTATTATGAGTGTTGGCTTCAGTGAATTATTGTAAGAAGTATGTGGGGTTTGCTAACTTGAGTATGTGTACGATTGTAATGGGGTCAGATCGATAGATTGTGGGTAGGTAAAAATCAAGGAGTTTGAGTCAACTGAGTAGAAATGTTTGATATGGGCTCTTTGGAGGAAGCATGAAGTGTAATTTAATCTTGGTTTCATACGTTCTTATGTGACAACTAATTTCGTCTTGCACATGGTTTGGAGTATGATTCACTACCTATGACCATGCATATTTTTACTTATGTGGGTGAATCCCTAGTGGTGAATCAGGTGTACCTATCATGCGATGTCCTCTTGGTTGGGTAGGATGCTTGTATAAACTTGGTCATTTATGATCTCACAGATTTGGCATTGCCTTGGGGCAGTTGAAGTTTTCCAGTAGGTCTACACGCACAACCTTACTTATGAAAACTTATAGAAGAGATACCATGAATAGCTACAATTGTCCGACAGTCTTAATATTCATCTCGTCTTCAAGGTCCTGTTTTGTCTATGTGTGATTGAATGTGGGGATCATTGGATCTAGTTTTGTTAATCTTTAGGTTTGTCTACAATCACAGTTACTAATCTAGTATTCCGATAGTGAGGTGTTGTATACTTGTATGTATGGCCCGCTGAGTGATTACTTGAACATTTCCTTCTTTGGGTTAGATAAGTTTGATTTTCCCGTGATGGGTACCTGATGTGTAAAGACTAAATTCTTATAACTTAAGCTCATGAAATGATTATGTTGTGAGAATTGTATTTTGGTAAGCTTTGTGATGGTTTGTGCATATGAGTATGGGGTGGTTGGTTCATGTTAACTCTTTGTTGTAGCTGATATTGATTAAGAATTTTATCGTAGTTATTTGAGAAAAGATTTTTCCTGGTGATTTTGTTTTGGACTAGAGGGTTTCATTTCAGATTGGGTTCATGGATTAGTCTGTGACTTGGTAATCACTCCTGATTTGTAGATCTACCAAATTTTGATTTGAAAGTTCACTTCTTAGTAGTAGATCTTGATGGAATTGTCTTAAGCAGGAGCTCATTTGGAGAGATGTACACCGACTCTAGAAGTTAATATCTCAGGTTTGGTAACGTTGATTATTCTTTCTTCTTCTTCTTCCTTATGTTCAAGGACGGACATGGTTTTTAGTGATGGATAATGTAATGACTCGGAAGGTCATTTTTTGGAAACTTTCATATAAATTAATGTTTTACTCCTCCCGATAGTTGCCCCAAGTCTTTTTTTAATCAGTCGATGAAGTTAGTTTGAGAATTTTGGACTATTCATTTAACTATAGTCTTTTATTTGAAGGGTAACTAAAATAATTAATGTAATTAAAATAATTAAAGTTAATGCCCTATTCCACTTTAGATCTCAATTCTTTGGGGGGGAAAATAACCTCCCGAGGAGGACAATATAACTAATTAACTACAGCATAACAAACAAAATGGCGGCTCCTTGAATCAAGTAAGAACTTTCTCTATGACTTCAATGATTTGTTTTGATTATGGCTAAGTGCACCAGCCAATGTTGAGTTTTTTGTAATAATTCTTGGGGAAAGCATTAATACCAGATAGTCAAATTATTAAATTACTTGTATCCAATAATAACCACTATATGGCGTCAATTGTTAGACCAGAGAGATTTTGAGGAATCCAATATGAAGTATTTTTTTGTTTTTGTTCATTAAATGCGAAGAGTTACTTAATCAAGTAATATTCTATTTTAATGGTGGAGGAAAAGGACTTGAAAATTAATTGTGTCTTCTATGTTGAAATTAGATCCTTAATGGGACAAATTTTGGCGTGGGAATTGATTTTATATAAATATATATTGTGGACTGGTGGATGTGAACTATCCAAGAGATTACTTATTGCTTGGGAGAGACTATGTCTACCTACAGTTGCCGGTGGGCTGAATATTCTTGATGTATACAAGTGGAATCATGCCGCAATTGGTAAACTATTGTGGAATATTTGCAGGAAAAAGGACACATTGTGGGTTAAATGTGTGCATCTCTATTATATAAAGGATGACGCAGTATGGGAGGCTCAGGCTCAACAAGCTTCATAGATGGTACAACAGATTCTTAGTGACAAGAAGACTTTTGATACGGCAGGGATGACTGAAAACGAAGTCAAACAGTTGCCTAGCTACTCTATTAGGAAGATTTATGGATTGCTTACAGAATAATGGCCAAAGATTCCATGGAGAAGACTAGTGTGCAGTAACAAAGGAGTGCAAAATGGGTGTTTATTCTGTTTCTTGCACTTCATAGAAGGCTCCAAACAAAGGACATATTAGCTTGTTGGGTGAATTTGGAAGGTATTCTTTGCCCACTATGTCAAGAGGAGAACGAAGACATTGACCATCTACTATTTCAGTGTAATTATGCAACAAGAATATGGGGTAAGCTAATGCAGTGGTTAGGTATTTCCAAGAAAGTTCTAGACTGGAAGGCTGAAGTGGAATGGGCTGTGGCAAATGCTAAAGGGAAAACTGCCCAGCAGGAGTTGTATCGGATGACATTAGCAGGTGGGGTGTATCACATATGGAAGGAAAGAAATGCTAGAGTGTTTGACACTCGGCAAAGAACATCAGATCAATTAGTTAGGCAGATCATACAAGATATGCATAGTAGAGCTCAACATTATAGTAAGCTAGCAAGTAGGCTTTTGTTTTTAAATTTCTATCCATAATGATAGGAAATTTGTTTTTGTGTAATTGTCGTTGATAGTGTAAGTATGGGAGTTGTGCATACAACACTTCTTTTTCCGGGATGTATTTCTCACTTGGTAAATAAAATCTTACTTACAAAAAAATAAAAAATAATATATATATATATATATATATGGACTTAAAAGTTAAGGTAATGCACTTCATGAATTAATTTGATGTAATCTGGGTTGAATTTATGGATTCCTCGTGGGTATTATATTATGACCCAAGTTCTATACATTAGTACATGTAATTAAATATTAAATGTATTGTATTATATGAATATCATTAGATTTATGATATTTGAGAAATTGGAATTTAATCATAGGGTAGAAATTTAGGAAACATTAGAGTTGACATATTAATTGACATCAAAATTAGGAACTTAGTTATATATCTATGCTCTATAAGTTATGGGTAAATTAGATAGGTAGTATTTTAATTAATTTACTACTATTCCAGTTTTTGTCGTTATGGGCCTAGACAAGTTTGAGTGATTTTTGGGGTCTAGGCTAGAAGTATAGTAATATGGGTGTTGTGAGTTTCAAAATCTTATTGTGATTATCTATGTGAATAGCTTACATTGATTTAGAAGGTCAATGAAAGAGGAAGGCTCAAGTCCTGGAGTAATTATTCGATTGTTTGAGGCAAGTGTATTTCTCAACCATCGTTAAGTGTATAGAATTGTGTATTTTCTTGTGGTATGTGTTGGAGAGTAATGGAAGTTGATGATGGGTTGGCCTGTCAGTATTGAATAATTCTACTGATGAAAAGGGGGTGATAAAAGGCAATGTGATTAATTATTGGTGTGTGATGTGTTGAGAATTGTTTGAAAGACGTATTGATTCATTGTTGATGTTGTATCACAATTGTGATGTTGTGAATTGTGCATTTTGTGAAAATGGCCATCTCCTCATTTTTTGTGTGAACATGTCGTGTGCATTGGGTCAGAAACATGGTTGTGACAAGTGTTATATGAATTGAGAAAGAATAAGACATTAATGAGGATGTACCATTTCGAGGGACGTATCACGCGCCGCGACAAATATTATGATTTGAGGGACGTATTGCACGCTGTGATAGATTATGTTATCGAGGGGTGTATCCCACGCCGCAATGTATTTTATTATCGAGGGTTGTGTCGCACGCTGCAACGATGCATGGACAGATTAGTCTTACATGGGTCCCAGACTTAGAGACAATGGGTGTGTTGTTAGGTTAGACATGCATCACTATACGACATTGTGTTTCATTACATTCCATATCTTTATCATTTGTGAACTTGTGATTCAGTGGAACTTGTGATTGATTAACTTGATCTTGTATGTTGTTGATCTGTAATTGTTGGAATGTTGTAGTTGAGTTATGTTCTATGAAATTGTGAACTGTTAGGTTGGGCTGGTTTTATGCAGGTTGTAGTTGTGGAGGTTCAGTTGGGTTGGTAGGAGTACCCGTATTCTATATTCTTAACTTGTGTTTAGGAGTTTGCTTGTTGAGTAATGTGTGGTTTGGTACTCACCCCTTGCTTCTACATTTGTGTAGGTTATGAGCTCAGATCTTCATGATACTCTTTCTTATCTTCTTGTCTGAGGCTTCCTATGGAGATTTGTGAGGTTGTTGTTTATCATCTCATCGGAGCTTCTTACTCCTATTTATGATCTTGTTCTATTTTAAAGACAATATCATTTGCGACTTGTATTTTTCTTTCAAATCTATCATAATACTAAAGACTTGTACATGTGACAATCAGGTTTTGGGGTATATTTATGTTAGTTACGAATTTCCGCATTATTCTGTAATATTAGACTTTTATTCTCATTTTACTTCCGCATTTATTGTATAATTTGAGTTTTAGACTGACTTGTCTTGGTGGGATAAGACGAGTGTCATCACATCCATTTTTGAGTCGTGACACAATTTGACCTTCGGTGGACAATATTTAGAAATTTATCCTCATGAACGTTAACCAAAGTAAAGTTATGTTAATGAATGCAACTAATATATTTCTGAATAATGACATAACTATTTTTTCTAAATTTTGAAAAATCAGATTTTTTTATTTGTCAAACATATTTGTTAAAAAATAATGACAAGTTATATGGTCAAACACTTTTTGCCAAATTTTTTTTTCTTTCGAAAAACTATGGGCCTATTTGGATTGACGTAAAAGTTGGTTAAACCTACTTTTAAGTCATTTTTAACTTTTGATAATGTTTGACAAAATTAAAAATAAGATAAAATACTTTTAAAAAGTTAAAAGTAGGTATTTGTTTATTTTTTTATTTTTTAACTTAAAAGTTACGTTTAAATTTTTAAAAAGTACTTTTAGATACTTTTTTTAAGTTAAGCCAAATGGGCTCTACTTCTACTTTTTATGGCTAAACGGGAAGCTGACATTTCAATTTTTTTGGTAAGTCATTTTTAGTGAAGTTTCATAATGTGTTTGTCCATAGTTTTTGAGGAAGTTATTTGACTTTTAAAACAAATATAATTTATACCCATAAGTTTTAAAACTATTAACATATCCACAAGTTTGTATTATCATTTTATACTGAACATATTTCGTGAAAAGTCATGATAGTGAATACAACTAATATGATTCTGGAAAAAGAGAAAGAAAATAAATGGAAAATACCATTGATTTTATATACGAAAAACTACTATTACTACTTGTAATTAGAATTGACTTCGGAGTGTAAGCTTGGATAACAACTATATAAAGTATGTATGTAATTATATAAATTTTGTACAACTAATTAGGATTGAAATTCAGTCAAACTATAAATGATGAGTGTTTTCAAAAAATACAATTTGAGCTAATTTTTTAAAGTTTCCAAATAAAAGAATATGACCCAAATATTAATCCCTCCGTCCCATTTTATGTGGCACCCTTTGAGTTAACATGGTGTTTAAGACAAAAAGGAAAACTTTTAAAATTTGTGGTCTAAAACGATCCATAGATATCTGTGAAGCTAGGAATCATTTCATTAAGGATAAAAGAGAATTTTAAAGTAAAATTCTTTCTAGTCACTACAAAAAAAAGTCATTGATATTCTTTTGTGACGAACTAAAAAGGACAGAGTGCCACATAAAATGGAATGAAGATAGTAACTTGTTCCTAATACTTAAAAATTTGAATTGTTTGCCGAAAATATTTGTTAAATAATGACAAGTTATATGACCAAATAATATTTTCCAAGTTTTTTCCTATTATTTGTTTTGGGCAATGTCCATGGCCAAATCGGTAGAAATTAATTTTCTAACCCAATTTTAAAATAGTTGTACATTCAAATATAATTTCCATTTCACATGTATAAAAGGGTAGCCAAAAAAAACTTTTAACTTCATAAGTTCAAATAAAATTAAAAAATATTTAATATTATGGCCTTAAATGAAGAAAATTAAAGCACAACTAATTACTACCTTCATTCCATTTTATAATAGTTGTACATTTAAATATAATTTCTATTTCACCTGTATAAAAGGGTAGCGTAACAAAACTTTTAACTTCATAAATTTAAATAAAATTCAAAATATTTAATATTATGGCCTTAAATAGAGAAAATTAAAGCACAACTAATTACATTTCCTATTATTGATAAAAGATTAGTACATTCTACAAGTAAGTATAAATTGTACTTGTCATTCAAATAAATTATAAATATAAAGTTATTGTTATTGAACATGTGCACAATACAAACGCTATTCTCCTTATTTAGAAATGGCAGCTTCTTGGACGAACATTGCGTTAAAGAATTGGATCAAAAGTTATTTAGATTATACTATGATGTATTTAATATTTTATTATTTGTGGCCCAATTTCACTGGCAATTAAATTTAATGTGTTTTTTGAAAGACACTTGTATTACGAAATATCATACATGCCTTTTATTCATTATACTTGCTACAAAATATAGGCTTGTGCTTTCTCTTTCCACTTCCCACAGCTCTCTTCATCTTCCCATCTTTTGAAAGTGTTAGCTCTCTTCATCTTCCATCTTCTGCTAATGTTGCTATAGTTTAAAGTATTTCTTATCCCTTTGTTCTTCTTCTCTCTTCAATTTTCTTTTTGCTCAAATGATAAACTAAGAATGGTAATTGAATTTTTATTTCTAAGCAAAAGGAAAAATCAAAATGGGTCATTTCTAAATAAGGGGTAATACATGGCTGAAAATTTGCTTTTTCCATTCAAATTTCTTTGTGACCAAATGGATAAATCAAAATGATAGTTCGTATCTTCAAAGTCTTTTTCAATTTTTGGTCATCAACAAAGGGAAAAATCAAAATGGTATTTCTATTCATGCAATAGACAAATTCAGATTCTTTGTACTTTATATAAAACGTACAACTAATGTAGGACTCTTCATGGTCCTGTTTCATTGGTTGTTAAGCACGTGGAAGGGTTTGTATTTTGCATCTTCTTCTTCTTTTTTCCCATCAAAGACTGATATTTAATTTCTGTGATAATCACGCAATTTCTTCATTTCTCCTTTAAATTTTTGGTTGATTGCCTGAGATAGCTGTAAAAATTTTCCTTTTGCCCTTCAATTTCTCTAGAATTGAGAATCTAAGTACCTTTAATTGAAAGAGAACGATGTCGATGAAGGAAAATTTAAGTACCGATTCCTACATATATTTGGTTCATGTAACAAGTGAGATTTTGAGCCCAAATCTGATCAAGTCACGGGAAATTGGCCCAAAAGTCACAAAAATGACTGGAAAAAGTTTAGTTGTTAGTTTTGGAGAGCTTCTTTTACAAATTTCTTTTTAATTGGACTTTATTTATAATATTCATGGGGTTGTTGAAGTCATGCATGTTTTCATTGTTTTGTTATTAGTTTTGGAAAGCTTATTTTATAAATTTCTTTTTAATTAGACTTTATTTATAATATTCATTTGCTGGTATTGTTCGTTCCCTCTTCTTCCGACGAATTCTTTAGTTTTTCTGTTTTTGGTAGTTCCTTATCGAAATTGCTCTTGTCGAATATTGTGATTTCTCTATTGATGGTCTACGATGGTAATTAGTGCTATCTTTCTTCTCTCTATTCATGGATTGTTACATGATTCTACAAAAATAAGTTACGACTTTAAGGTGTTTGATGATATGCCAATGAAATTGAATAACTTCTAATTTCTTACTTTTATCCACACTCTATATGCAACATACTCTTCTATCAATCCATTATGTATTTTCTAATTAATAGTATTATCAAACTATATGTATCTTCGATTGCATTTGATGTTGTCGGGCTAAAAAAAATTTACTAAAAAATAATCACATAAAATGTGACACTTCTAGAATAAATCAAGATATGAAAACTTCTTCAACGAAATTAAAAATTACTTGCAACAGAAATGTCAACTAATAATATTTTATAAAAAAGAAATTGATGAGTCTGAGATTTGGACTCATTTAGGGCTTTATTTACAATGATTTAGTGTCCCCAAATGCTTATTTTATACCAATAACTGATGTAAAATCCTTGATTTCTAGGTGTATGGATTGATGAACAAAGCAAGAACATTAATTTGCAAAAAGGAACTAAGCGAGCTGAAAGGGTGAAGAAAAGAAAGTTTGGTAATCGCCAAGTCCATTTGGTGAGTCGCCGAATGGCTATTTGACCGCCTAAAGTTCCACTGTGCCAAGTCTTGAAGGAGAAAACTAAGTTGGCGAGAGAAAGGAGCAGTCGGCGGATCGCCGAGTGGTTCCGCGATGCAGTGTTGGATCGCCCAAAGTTACAGACCTTGAGGAAGATAAAGTCCAAGGCAGAAGGGCGAGGAAATTGACCAAAGGGTGGATTGCACAGTGGATCGGCTAGCTCGACTTACTGCGCTGAATGGATCTTTGCAGCATATTTTTGGCGACTATAAATACATTTTTGAACATTTAGTTTAGTATCAAATTTTATTTTGAATATTCATTAGAGTAATCTTGCATATCGAACTCTGAGTATTGAGACAAGTTTTCTCTAGTTTTTTCCTAAGCTTTGGAGACTTGAAATTTTTCACTTTTGAGAAATTGGAAGTGGGTCTTTGAGATTCTTCGAATTGGAACATTGTAAGAATGAAATCAATCTTACCCAGTTGATGGAAACTCAATTTGGTAACGATTCTTATATTTTTATGATGTCTAGCTAAAACCCCAATTTTTGAGGTGTGATTATGTGATTATGGGATGATTTAGTCTATGGGTATTGCTAATTGTTAGTTTAAATGTTGTTTAGAAGTGAGTTCAATCAGTAATTGTGGTTTAATTTAAGAATTGTAGTTGTGAATACAATTCTACCCTTGTGTTTTTGGCTTGCTCAAGAGAGAGTGAATGGACTAAGGTGTGGGCTAGTCTTATTTTGTTTGCTTGTTGATGTTCGAGAGAAATCAACTTGATTCGGGATAAATTGTTCGAGAGAAAAATTATTCCCTCTATGGCTTAGCTTACTCACTAATATACAATTATTTTGTAACAGTTGCAATTACCCATTTGTCTATATTAGTCTATAATCAAATCACATCCCAAAAACCCATCTCATTCTTGTTAGTTCGTATTGTGTTCCACTGATTGTAGTTGATAATTCCAAACCAAAACCCCCCTATTTGACATTTTTGTCACCCCCTAATTTGAATTATGTTTTTATTCAAAACATTTTATTCCTATGACTGATTTGATCATATTCGTACTTCCCAATTGATTCTCAAACACGCACTGCTCCCTGTGGGATTCGACCCCAACTCATTAGTTAGGATTTATACTAACTAGCGATCGTTGCCACTTAGAATTGGACGAAGTTTCCTTGAAACGTTAATCAAAATGGCGTCTTTTCTGGGGAGTGGTGTTGTTTGAGAATTTTTAGTGAAGTGAATTTTGTTCTTTTTAGTCATAGTTGAATCTACTTACTTTTAGTTTTTGTTCGTATGTCGTTTGTTGAACAGAGGAAATGAGCATATATTGTAGCAACAATGACCCAATGAACCACCTTCCTTTGAGATTGATGATTCTTAGGGATAACATCCTAAATTTCAAGCAATTGGAGGGTGTGACTATCCATGAGTTGTGGCCAAGATTTAAGGCACTATTGCAGCAGTGCCCAACTCATGGAATTCCAGATAAGATGCTACTGGAGTGCTTCTATAGAGGTCTTGGTCCTGAACATAAAAGAGTGTCTGACCAACTTTCTATGGGTGGTCTACTACGACAACCATATGAAACAGCAGCCCAACTCCTTGACAGCATGATTAAGACCAACAAGGAGACAGAAAAGGACCAAGAATTGGCCACATTGTTGACTTATCTGGATATCTTGGCCAAGAAATTCATAGAATTGGAAGTAATGTACAAAAAGAAAGATAGGTACATTCCCCCTCACAAGCGTAGAAATCCTAAGGAGTATGAGGGTGGGCAGATTGAAGAGATAATCTTACTCATTCATCACAAAGTCGGAGAACACGAGTGAGTGTTAAAAGAGATAAGAGAGAATATCTAGATGTTGAACCACATGACAACCTCTCATTCCATGTTCATTCAGCTACTAGAGACCCAAATGGGTCAGGTGTTGTCTTGTTTCTACCCGAAGCAAAGAAAAGGGTTGCCTAGTGACACTGAGGCAAACCCCAAGAATGAAACGTAAGTAGGGACTTGCATCGTGCCACGACATTAACTAAGGCGCTTCTTGGGAAGAAACCCAAAGTTTATTTATTTTTCTTTTGTTTAAGAAATAATCGTGTGTTGATTTTGCAGGTTGAAGTGTAGAATGTTTTTGAAAAGTGGTAATTTGTGAGCAAAATGTCCAGTCGGTGACTCGCCGGAGAGGTTGGCAAGTCCGAATTGGACAGCCGTTGGACTCAAGATTTTATAAAGTTGGAGTCAGTAAATTTCGGCGGGCCTATGGATAAGTCGGTGATTTGCCGAACAGGTCGACGATCCCGACTTTGTCTGCCGTTTGTACACCCACATTAACTGGAGGTCCTGTAAAACTCGGCAAGGTAAGTGACAACTCATCGTGTCGCCGAGTGGTTCGGCGAGCAAAATTAATGTCGCCAAAAGGGAGAGAACTGGATGGTTTTTAAAGGCCAAAGGTTCAAAAGTTCAAACTCTTTCACATTTTCTCACTTTTTAACTTCTAAAAATCACACCTGCACTATATTTTCTCATATTTTCGTGTTTTAACCACTTCTTAGTCGTGAATTGTGTGTTCGGAGTTGGAAATCTTTGCCGCCTAGCATTTCAAATCTCATATTCGGCATTAAAAGTTGGTTTTTCGAACCTCAAACTTGTATTTAGCAGTTTTTACTCATTTCCAATTGTTTGATCTTAGTGATGTGTGTTGGGCCTCTTCGAAATCATATGTTTGTGCTTGTATGCCTATTTTTAATTTCAAAGTCTTGCTTGAATTTCCCATATTGTTGATCTCTTGAATTTTGTGCTTAAAATTGATCGAAGTGTTGTTGGGATGTGCTATATTGTTGTTGGGTCTAGCTGGGTGAAGTCTGAGTAACCCATATTTGTGTCAAATGACGTGTTTTGCCCAATGATGGAGTGGTTGACGTTATTCTTAAGGGCTAAAGTCGTCAAATGGCAAAATTTGGCCAAATCGGGTGTAACACCCCGTATGAACAAGTGAGTCCTAGCTAAGGTTTGGCTAATGAAATAGGTGGAACTAGAGACTCACATGTTGGTTAGAAGTTTTTAACCTTTTAAAATGAGGAAATATGGTTGTTGAAGTTTAGTTTAATGAGTTTGGAGGTCAAACGTCAAGAGACGACCATGACGTCTGAAAACTAGTCCTTGGTGCTAGTGTGGGTTCTAGTGTCTTGTCGTGGAGTTTGGTGTGTTGTTTGAGGTCTAAAACTCATATGAGTCACTATTATTCATAGATGGGCATGTATAGGGGTTAAAAATCCAGGTACTACTCCCCGAGGACCACCCAAGGGGTCCTTGAGGAGGACTCCAACTAGGCCCAAAAAGTTGCCTGGACAGCTTGATTTACGGTGGCAAGTGACGCCCCTTAAGTCAAGTGACGGCCTGTAACTCGTGCTCCGTAGGTCAGGACTTAGTCTAGGGAGACTTAGCTCCCATAACTAAGTCCCAGTCCAAAACCACGAGCCAACAGGATGGCCCATCACCCCACCTACGGTACGTAGGTGGGGGTCTCGTAAGTCACACCTGTAATCTGTCAAGGGACACGACCAAGTGAAGGGTGTTTTGGTAAAATCCCCCTTTCCTTGGTTAAGTGTATGGACGGTTGTTTTAGGGTTATTTAGGTATTTTAAGTATATTAAAACTATAATTTCCCTATTTAGAATTCATTCTTCAAATATAACCCTTCCCTCCAAAAAAAAAAAGGTTCTCTCTAGAACTCCATTGAAGGTCAAGGTGAAGATCAAGCTAGGGCTGTGGATTTTCAAGGGTTTATTCTTAAATTTCGTTTGGGTTCATCAAGGTTAAGGTATGGCGATATTTTATCTAGGGCAAGCTTCACCCTAGAGTCAATTTCGAAAGAGTTTTCAAGGTTTTCAAAGTTATGAAAAACCCCAATTCTTACTCAATCTCGTGGGTTCTTGCATCAAACGATTTCAATTGATAAATTAAGTTTATATTGATGTTTAATTGGTGTCTTTAGATTAAAAACTCTATGGACCCATGATTTCTCTAAATTCTTAAATTTGGCTTATGAAGTGGGTTTTATGATCATGATTGAATGTTGATTGAATTATGCTTAGATTGAATTGTATTATTGATTTCTATTGTTATCTATACCAATTTATGTTGAATTTTTGGAGAATGGAGTAATTGTGATCATGGCTTTGGAGAATGGTAAGTTGATCTAATTTCATGATTATTGTAGAATTGTTCTTGTATGGTTTGATCCACTTATGGTGGAGGTGCTTATATGTTGAATGTATTTGTGATTATGGCCATGAAGGAATTATATGGTGAATTGAAGTATTATCAAGGTATTGTATAGATAGCTGTATAATGTGAAGATGTTTATGTGATCTCAATGATGATCTTGTGTGTAGTATTATTGTATTGTGATGGAAAGTATGTTCTCTATTAATGATCATGTGTGAGGTTGATCTAATGTGAAAGTACCTCCTAGTAGTGTAATGTAATCTTGCACATTGATTTGGTAGGCCTAGCCTCATCCTTGTGTAATTGAATGTGATGTGATGAATGTATCTTAGGACCGGTAGACCAAATGTGGTATCCCCTCCATGAAGTGTGATTGATATCTTGAATTGGTAGACCTAGTATAGGTTCCCTTTCATGAATGAATGAGTAATGACCTTGAATTGGTAGACCCAATATATAAGGCACCTTTCTTGGAAAGTCATGAGCTATCCTTAATGTACCTTGAATCGGAAGACCTAGCGAAGGAAACCCTTTCTTGTGTAATGTACTTTGGGTCGGTAGACCTAGTATTGGTAGCCCTCTCAAGTACAATGAATGTGAATGAAATACTCTATGGGAATGGAGGATAAGAACCGAGTGGATAGGGTTAGATGGAAACTCTCCCAATGATAGGCTTCCAAAGAATATCTTCCTACCCTATAACTATGTGCCCACATAGAAGATATATTAGCTAGTGGTCTACACTAATTCTATAATATCATGTAGTTCTACCTTAGGCAAGTAGAAGACCTCTTTACGGTGTGGGGCTAGAACACTGGATTCCATGTCTAGCTCTCATGGGCTATGTCGGTTAATGCCTATTCCCATCATGTGGGATGTGCACTCTAGTTATTGGATAGGTTCTACAACGTGTAGGTAGTAGTATGTGATGCTACCTACACATGGCATGATTAGGCTTTGAAGATACTAAAGTGAGTTCCCTAAGCCTTAATGGCTAATGAATGAAAGTCCTCTAAAGGAATGAATGTGTCCTAAATGGCTTAATGAAGATGTTGACTTATTGTCTAACTGAAATGATGAATGAGTAGCTTATATTGATGAAATGATTACTTAGCATGATGTGTATAAATGGAAAGGTTCTTGTCTATTGTAGCCTTGAGGAATACCTAGGTGTGGTATGAAGAGGTTGTATGGGCGGCCACTTCATGTCTTACTTAGGTGTGTCTTAGGGTAACTTTAGATAGAGGTCCTAAGAGGTTGAATGGATTATTGATGTATGTACTTATAGGTTATATGTGGTTCTTGCCTAAATGTGATGCATGCGAATATATGTTGGATGTGATGATTATTATGCCGTTAATATTATGTTATGAAGACCTTTTACAAAAATGGCATACAAGTATGGTTTGAACTAAAACGTCCTTTTTAGCATGTTTTTGCATGGTCATCATACTTAGTACTTAATTGTGCTAACCCTATTCTTTATTTTCTACAAAGTGTAGGTTCCGGAAAGTGATAGCATTTTCTAGTGAAGCTTGGGATTAGAAGTTCTCTCAAGACCTATCTTGGTATGTCCTCATATGTTCGAGGACAAGGATTCTATGTTTTCTAGTTTTGTATTGAGACTCTTGTAATAGACTTTAGCATTTTCGATTGTATAAAGGGTCGTGACCCTATCTTGTTATATTTGTGTATGGATAGCCATGTGAGACTTAGTTTCCGCCGTATCTTTGAAAGATGTTTTAATGAGATTCTATATAGTTGGTTTTGAATAAAGTTTTTAATTCCGCACTATCTTCTATGATCTATGAAATGAATGAGCTAAGAGGCTTGTATTAGACCTCTTCGAGGTCGAGTATGCCGTGTTACGACTAGGGGTGGTCTCGAGTCGTGACACCGAGAGAAGTTTGAGTACCCCAAGGACCTGGGTCGTATGGGTCTAAATTTAATTGAACTAGTGTATGTTTTGATTTTGTTTTCGGGGGCTGCAGGGTTGATTTTTGAAGTTGGGGTAGAAAGTAGGCACGTTGAGCAGTTTGGTGAGCTGGGTCGATCTCGCCGAACCACTCCGCGGTTCGCCGAATCTCCCTTGATTGACTTCATTTTCATGGAAGTGTTAATTTTAGGTTCTGTAACTTTCGGTGAGAAGCGTGAGTTCAGTGAGTGCACTCAGGGACTCACCAAAAGTCTTCTTTGATCGCCCTTTCTATGCCCCTAACCCCTAAAATACACTGTAACTTTCGGCAGGCTGGTCTGTGCTCGCCGAATGCTATTGCTGATTCGCAAAAGGCTCCTCCCATCGCCGACATGCCAATTTTTCTGCGAATTTTTTAGCCAATCCTTTCGGCGACCCCGATCTGGCTGGCCAAAGTGATTCGATGACTCACCGATTGGTTCGATGAGTCTGTCTGCAACTGTTTCTCTGAAATTTTTCTTGAAACCTTTCCTAACTTTCTACGATGTTTTTGCAGATATGACTAGACCAAAAGTGACAGGTAGAAACATGCCGCCCCACAAGAGGGCTATGGGACTAACAATTAATGAGGATGCAGCTGCATCCAGGTCAAAGGCTACCAAACTTCCACCACAGGTGGGAAGGGAAAAAGGAAGGCTAAGGCACCTGCTCCTGCTTCACCAGAGGCCAGCTCTGACAGTGACAGAGTCTATGTCACTCACCTCACCACTTCTGAGAGTGAGGGTGACCACCAGGACCATCTGGCTGCAACTTCTGAGCCTGAAGATGAGCTACTATCAGCCCAGAGAGCGGAGCTGCGATAAAAAAGGCTGAATGATCCATCTCGGATCAAGACACCCCAGGCCTCTACTCCTCATTCTGCTCCAGCACAGGTTGTGGTCCCAGCACCAGCTGCACAGGGTCCTCCTCCCCGATCTTTGAACAGACTGAAGACTGAGGGATTGAGGACCATCATCAAAGAGAAGAGGTTGTCAATTGATGGAGTCATAGACAGATACCCGTAGATCATGAGTTGTTTAAGGTCTCACAAGTTCCAGTTGTTCACTCGACCCCGAGGCCCTTATGTTCCAAATTGGGTCCGGGAATTCTACACCGCCTATGGAGCCCTAGTGCCACAAGAGAAGAAGCAGGCCGCCAAGTTCAAGCTAGTAGACTATGTGGTTGTCTGGGATAGAAAAGTAAAATGTGATAGTGATGCTATCAACGCAGTCCTGGAGTGTTCAAAGGAGATTGAGGATGGCTGCCAGTACATGATCAGGACAAAGACACTGGAGAATATGAAAAAGTGTTTGGCTTCTCTAATATCTGGCGGCGCTCCTAATTGGATCGAGGTCGGCGCACCTATTAAAAAGAAGTACCTCAATATCATATCAAGGTTATGGTTTGGCTTCATGAGCAGTACTATCATACCATCCCAGAATGAGTCGATTCTCCTCCATGCAAAAGAAGCATGTCTTGGTTGCATCATTGCTGAAACAAGGCTGAACTTGGGGATGCTTATTGCACACGAGATGGTCATGAGGGCCAAGAAGCGCCAAACTTCCTTTTTTTTTTGGTATTGATCACCGAGTTATGCAAACGATCTCGGGTGCCTAGAGATGAGAAGAAGGATGTGGATTTAATTCCCACCTCCTGCACCGACATCCAGAGGATTGAGGCGGAGTACTTGAAGGATGAGGTCGAGAAGAAGAAGGCAGCCTCGGTGGTCACATTCCCGATTGTAGACACTGATGCATTACCTGCAGAGGCACCTTTGCCTACTCCGGCCCTAGGTCTTCAGGTATATCTAGCACTTATCCTTCCATGACGCCTAGTTCCTCTACAAGTCCCTTTCACCCTAAGGATGGTTCCTCTACTGCTGTTGCTGCCCGAACGGCACTCACCCAGGCTGCTATACTACAGATGGGGCAGCTAGCCCATTCTACCAATAGGCGTGTCTTCGGGCTTGAGGCCACCATTCCGGGCATGATTCAGAAGACCCTTTTTGACACTATGACACCCCTGAGTGCGACTATTGATGCCCTAGCGACACGGATAGCAGTGTGTGAGCAAGGCCAAGGGGCCACTGAGGAGGTGACGGCTCTAAAGGCTGCTATTGTTGAGCTGAGGAGAGATGTGGACCAGCTGAAGTCCACCAACATGTTAATGATTTTTGGGACTGTAAAGATCCGTGAAATGCCAGTTGATCTAGATGTGCCTCCGGCTACCACCGGAGATGAGGTTTGAACTGAGGAGGTAGCTTCTACCGAGTTTGAGGCTGAGACCGATGAGGAACAGCTTGGTGTTGAAGAAGAGGCATCTTATGAGGGCCTCACAGAGATTGATGAGGCCATATTTGATTCAGCGGTGCAGATCTCTTTGGTAGACACTCCCTTGACTGACCTTAGTGGTGTTAGTAGTGATGATGTGATACCGGGCACTGATTCCCCAACAGAGGGAGCGAATATGTAGACAGGATTCTCTTTGCCTCCCTCTCTGTCATTTTTATTGATTTCTAGTATTTTATTGCATTTTAGGACAAATTGCTTTTTATTTGTGGTGGGGTAAGGTATTTCCATACCTACCTCTTGTGATTATTGTTTTTGTTTTTATATTGGGATTTTCTGCTGTAAATTGTGTTTTGGCACTGTTTTATGGATGTTTGAGCTTGTGGCTCCGTATTTTGAATGTAAATGGTTTTTGAACCCTTCTTTTTTCCACCTCTTGATTGTGTTTGAATGTGGTTGTTCTTGTGCAAATTTAAGTATCGGTCTTGATCAATACCGATGACTTAAATAGTGCTCTCAATCAAACAAAAATAAATGTGCGGCTATGATGAGGCCAAATGAAGTTGCATAGACAATATGTAAGCTTTTTGAATCTCGTTATGACTAGTCGGTTATCGAATGGAAGCTCTTGTGATGAACATTGCACACTAGAGAAAGTGTAGAGTCTTGTTTGATATTGGTGTGAATGCCTTGTGTGATGAACTTACCGTGAACCATGTGTGATGACACCTAGAATTTGCCCCGTTAGTCCGGTTGACTAAGTGATGCAAGATTTTTAAATGATCTTAGGCAACAATTTTAAAGAGTGAAACAATTTGACATTATACCTCTTTTGTGGCCAACCTTGTGAGTGTGTGAACTTTGCTTTAACACCCTTTGAGCCTTAGCCTTTTCTTGGAAGAAACTTGATACAGTTGTAACCCTCTATTTATCCATTCACCTATAATCCTCATGAAATGTGGTTTGTTTGAATATCCAACTTAGGCCAAAAGCCTAAGTTGGCGGTGTGGTGAAAAGAGAAGGTAAATCAAGAAGTGTAAAGAAGTCTCCCTTGATCCATGGTTTTGAGAAAGATGGAACTCCTCCATACAAAAAAAAAAAAAAAAAGAGAAAAAGAACAGAAAAATGAAAAACAAAAAGAACGAAAAAGTTGAGAAATAAAGTGTGAAAGTTGCAAAAGAAATGGGGTGTCCAATATTCCATGGAGAATGAATAATAGGATGAATTTTGAACATGAGTGTAAATATTGAAAAGAAGGATAGAAAGTGATGTTCATACCACATTTCATGAGAATAGCAACCATTGAGCCTAAATGATCATACATTTAAACTCAGCCCCGTTACATGCCTTGAAAAGGCCTTTTTGATCTTGAGTGAGCTGAAACAAATGTTGGTTGGAAAATAAGGGCAAACCTATGGGTGAAGTCATGTATGTGTTCATCTTTGTGAGTGTGAGAGTTGTATGTGATTTCGGAGCTTTAAATTGTTGAAGAATAGTGTGTGAATATGGAATCATTCTTTCTGTGAGGGCATTTGAGTACCTTTGTTGAGCTTGAACTTGCATTTGAAGCAAGTATTGTGAACTTGAGAATCTTTGGTAATGGTGAGTCACAACTTGAACCTTTGAGTGCACAACTGATCCTTGCATAAGTAAGTTGAATCTTTTTGTGTGCATTCATGATTGAGTCTTCTGTAGCACTGTTAGAGATATCCCTTTTGAACGGCTGAACTTGAGTTTTACTTGAGGACAAGCAAAAGTTTAAGTTGGGAGTGTTGATGAGTCCGAGATTTGGACTCATTTAGGGCTTTATTTACAATGATTTAGTGTCCTCAAATGCTTATTTTGTGCCAACAGCTGATGTAAAACCCTTGATTTCCAGGTATATGGATTGAGGAACAAAGCAAGGACACTAATTTGCAAAAAGGAATGAAGCGAGCTGAAATAGTGAAGAAAATAAATCCTAGTGATCGCCAAGTCCACTTGGCGAGTCGTCGAGTGGCTATTTGACCGCCTAAAGTTCCAGTGTGCCAAGCCTTAAAGGAGAAAACCAAGTTGGCGAGAGAAAGGGGCAGTGCGGATTGCCGAGTTGTTCCACAATGCATTGTTGGATCGCCCAAAGTTACAGACCTTGAGGAAGCTGAAGGCAAAGGCAGAAGGGCGAGGAAATTGACCAAAGGGCGGATCGGCGAGTGGATCGACGAGCCCGACTTACTGTGCCAAATGGATCTTTGCAACATATTTTGGGCAATTATAAATACATTTTTGAACATTTAGTTTAGTATCAAATTTTATTTTGAATATTCATTAGAGTAATCTTGCATATCAAACTTTGAGTATTGAGACAAGTGTTCTCTAGTTTATTTCTAAGCTTTGGAGAATTGAAGTTTTTCACTTTTGAGAAATTAGAAGTGGGTCTTTGAGATTCTTCGAATTGGAAAATTGTAAGAACGAAATCAATCTTACCCAATTGATTGAAACTCAATTTGGTAACGATTCTTATCTTTTTATGATGTGTAGTTTAAACCCCAGTTCTTGGGGTGTGATTATGTAATTATGGGATGTTTAAATGTTGTTTAGAAGTGAGTTCAATCAGTAATTGTGATTTAATTTTAATAATTAGAGTTGCAAATGCAGTTCTACCCTTGTGTTTTTGGCTTGCTCGAGAGAGAGGTTTTAAAACTAAACTTATTGATTGATGGTCAGTGGGTATTGAGTTGACATAGGTTCAGCTCGAAAGAGTGAATCCTAAACTCAATCCTACACATTCAGCTCGAGAGAGTGAATGGACTAAGGTGTGGGCTGTTCTTCTTTTGCTTGCTTGTTGATGTTCGAGAGAAATCAACTTGATTCGGGATAAATTGTTTGAGAGAAAGTTTATTCCCTCTATGGCTTAGCTTACTCGCTGATATAAATCTATTTCCTAGCAGTTGGAATTACCCATTTGTCTATATTTTCCTATAATCGAATCACATCCCAAGAACCCGTCTCATTATTGTTAGTTCGTACTGTGTTCCACTGATTGTAGTTGATAATTCCAAATTAAAACCCCCCTATTTGTCAATCGTGTCACCCCCTAATTTGAATTATGTTTTTATTCGATAAATTCTATTCCTATGACTGATTTGCTCATATTCGTACTTCCTAATTGATTCTCAATCACGTACCGCTCCCTGTGTGATTCGACCCCAAATCATTTAATTGGGTTTTATACTGACTAGCGATCGTTGACACTTAGAATTAGATGAAGTTTCCTTGAAATATTAATTAGAAATATCAAAAGATAAAGACATTATGCTCCAGAAAATTGGAATTATAAATGAATAATGGTGTGTCCATAGAAATATGCTACGTCATTCTAGATATGTATAAATGTAACTGGAAAAACAACAACTACTTCTATTGGAACGACCACCTAAAATAGTTGAATCATAAAGGCGACGACTCTTGCAACATTCAGATAAAACATTGTGTTGGTCTGAAGTTGAGATCATGACAGAAACCAAAGTGTACTTCGAACTTTGATCCTCTGTTAGTTAGATGAGAGTCAGGGAAGTTAAATTTTCACGTAATGTCATTTATCCATATATATATACCTTCATACATAAATTGATTTACTATCATTATTCTATCATTTTGTAGAATATGCTTTTGCGACTATACAATATAACTGTTTGTACTTCTATCATTGAAGTAGGTGAGTCACGGGGAATTGAAAATTTTCAACTAATCTAATCTAAATACATGAATTAACATCAAGTAGATATGATATAGCAAAAGAATTTTCTCCACCCCCATTGATTACTTCAAACAGAGGTATGTCTATCTTTGCTAAGTCAGTATCACAATTAACTTAATCTGTTTATAACAGTAAATAACTTATGATAAACGGGTAAAAAATAATTAGACATGAATACACCTAACGATAATCTATTGTCAAAGGAAGGCTCTATACTGTGCAACAAGGTTAGTGAGGCTTACATTCTATTTCTATATATCCAATTAAATAGCCTACTTGCTTTCTTTTAAAGTTGATACAAATCCTCAATTTGAGGGTGATAGAAATGATGGATGATTATGCTACACAGTCGAAAATTGATCTTAGAAAATATTTTTTTAATTTGTAGATATGATTCTTCTCTAAATTTGAAAAGCTTAAAAGCTCATTGAGCCTCAAACAGGTGTTACGATAACAAAGTGAATTATCATGTTGAAGGTATTATGTGGTAATAGAAATTTCTCCGCTCAAGTTTATATGTTAGCTTTATATTTCCTATGAATTAAAAAGACTCGATCAAATATGATAAGTAATTTGCATGTTTAATGGAGATATTTAGTAAAACTATGTTCTCTCTTCTTTCAGACATAATTGTCATCCGAATAAATATTGTCACCTTAATAATTTTAAATAACCATTTTTTGATAATTTGATTGAATTGAACCAGCAGTGTTGATCAAATTTGAAGTTTCTAGCACTCTCTGGTATATATTTGACAAGGACAACCACATGTTTTTACGATGAATCTTAATCTTATAAAGACAATAACTTAAATTATTTGAAATTTCATAAGAATATATGAATTTTGGTGTAGTTGGTAACATCTTTTGAGTTATTTGTTGATTTCTTGGTTTTTCTTTTGGGTGGGTTTTAGACACATGATAACTTTCGAGCTTCTTATTCAACCCAAAAAATGAGGGCACCTCATATAGCTTTTTATGATCCTTTATTCTTGATAGACATGTGTAACAACCGTCAGTCGTTATAGAAAAACCAACGGGGAAGAATTTTAGGTCCAAAAACTCTTTTGTAGTAACTTGGAATTTCTCAACCTAGTCGAGATTTGGATGAAATTAGAGTCATTAAAGTCTAGGTAAATCTGGTAACAATTGGGTGATCTAATTATGAATTTGATCACATAAGTATATAGATAAGACGTTAAGGAATCCGTACGACTTTACAGAATTGAATTCGGGCGAGTAGAACTCCTCAAATTGATCTTAGCGTGAACGGGTAGTTTCTGAGTGTCGTTGGTTGAAGGTGTGTTGTGAAATGGGAGTTTGAATTCTTAAATCGACTCATTGGTAATGTGAAAGCCTTTGTGGCGGAATTATTCCTGCCAGGGCAGGGCCGCCTAGCGGGAGACTCGCGATTTAAGTTGGAAATAAACCTCAAAACCTCTTTATTCTGTAATTTTCGAACTTCAAAGCTAAGAAACGAACCCAAATTTTTTCTTGACAGCTTTCCATTATTCTTGAGGCTAAAGGTAAGATTTTAACTCCCCGAATCCATGTTTCGATCCGTAGAACTTAATATAATGGGTAGTTATCGATGGGGGTGGGTTTTGATGTGGAAATTATGGTGGAGAAGGCCCTAATCTGGGTATGGGATCATAGGTATGATCTAGGGTTGGTATAATTCTTAGTAATTTGGGTAATAGTTATTGTTTATTGATTCCCATGTTAAATTAATTATTTGTAGTTCAAGAACAAGCGAAACGAATCCGGAAAGGGGAGAATCAAGTTTCTTAGGGGATTCAAGCTTGTTTCGAGGTAGGTGATGGTTATGATTTCATGATTGTGTGATATATGTTTGTTCTTGCTTCATTATAATATGCGTATGTATACGAATGTTGTATTATTAATCACACTTGTTGTAAATGAGATAGATGAATGATGAATGCCATGAATCATGACTAGATTGTATGATCTTGAGAATATACCTGTGATTGTGGTTTGTTGAATGGATCGGGTTTTGCGTTCCGACACACTAACTTGGATCGGTTGCGACGTCCCGGCATAAATATGGGATCAGTTGCCACATTCCGGCATAAACATTAGATCGGGTACCACGTTCTGGTATGCTAATAGTTTGGGTTTTGGTTCCATGAGAGGACCAGTGACTTGATGTAATTGTGAATCTTGAGAAATGTGATGTTGTACATTGCTTCATAAATAATGATGATATTGTATATGTTCGGTGTATGCATGTTATTATTATGTTGTATGACTTATATATGTTGCACTTAGTGGGATAGCGGCATGATCCTACACGTACACTGTGGTTGTGTACTGATACTCCATTTGCTCTTTCTTTGTTAAGTACAGGGAATCTTCAGGTGGCTAT
The DNA here is from genome assembly GCA_029582685.1 of Solanum piurae. Classification (NCBI taxonomy): domain Eukaryota; kingdom Viridiplantae; phylum Streptophyta; class Magnoliopsida; order Solanales; family Solanaceae; genus Solanum; species Solanum piurae. The sequence goes on along the minus strand of JAJOOO010004727.1, from coordinate 7,780 downwards.
TGACAAACATCGCTTAGAAGATCAGTGATCGTCGTTCGAATTCAAGGGTGAGCCAGTTCTTCCGGGCTGCCATGAGTTCTCCTTTCGTCTATGTCCACATTTCGGACTTAAACTTTCTAGTTAGTTATTAGCATGTTAGTATTGGGTTATACCCCTTCTTGTTTATACTTATGGTTGAACTTTAGATGTTTTGGTACATTTACTTTCAGGTTCTAAGCGTATTTTCCGCAATTCGTGCTAGATCTTTTGGAAGTTTCTGGGAACATCAATACTTAGTTATTTAAATTTGTTTCTGTATCTTTAAATGTCTTAGTATTTTGGTTGAGTTGTTAGTTGGGCTGTAGTAAATGATTCTCCCAGCGAAGGGTTAGTGTGGGTGCCAATCACGATGGTCTGGGTAATGACAAAGTTTGTATCAGAGTCTAGGTTCGTTGATCTCGATGTACCAAACGAGTCTAGTAGAGTCTTGTGGAAAGGTACAGAGACATATGTACTTTTCTTCTAGAGGCTATAGGACTTTAGGAATCTCTTTGTTTTCTCTTGTCTCCTTTCGTGATATAATCTGATTCTAATTGGTATATGTCGATTCGAATTGGTATCTAACCTCCTTCTCTCTTTTGTCCGCAGATAGTTAATACTAGATTCAACGGCGTCAGGCCCGTAGCTCCCGTTAATGCTCCAGCTGAGGAATCTGCAGTGTGAGGTTGCGGTCGAGGTAGGGGTAGAGAAAGAGTTAGGGGTAAAAGTCAAGAAAGAGTGGCACCTACTAGAGATGGAGTACCAGTCGAAAATGCCCCCAGAAATGAGGCATCTCCCGTGCATCCTGAAGAGATAGATGAGAATACTGAGGAGGTTGGACAAGAGGAAGAGGTGCAAGCTGAGACTACAAGTGTTCCTGCCATAAACCCAGTGTTAGCTCAGCAGATCATGTCATTCTTGAAAGGTTTGGTTGGTCCTGGATCGCTTCCCTCTGTTGAAGCAACTCAAGCTCCCGCCAATCCTTATATTGCTATCATTGTCCCCAAGGTGGGAGTGAATGTAGGTAATGATGCTTTCTTTCGTCCTTTATTGGGTCCTATTATGACTGGTAATGAACATGAGATGTTGACCAAGTTTTTGAAGTTGAAACCGCATGTGTTCCATGGTTCCGAGAGTGAGGATGTGTATGAGTTCATCCTAGAATGTTATGAGAGCCTGCATAAGTTGGGAATTTATCATCAACATGGGGTTGAGTTTGTGAATTTTCAGCTTCAAGGTGAGGCTAAGCAGTGGTGGAGAGCTTATATGGAATATAGATCTTCAGTTTTACCCCCACTCACTTGGACCCAATTTCATGCTCTATTTTTGGAGAAATATGTGCCTAGGACTTTGAGAGATCGTAAGAAGGATAAGTTCATGGCCTTGGAGCAAGGTGGTATGTCTCTGGCTGCTTATGATGCCAAGTTTCATGCATTGTCTAGATATGATACACAGTTGGTGACTACTAAGGAAGAGAGGATCCGTTTATTTATTAAGGGACTAAATTCTGAGTTGCAGGTATTATCTGTTCATATGACCTCTACGAGAAGAAGGTTTAATGAGGTAACATACTTTGTTAAGAAAGTGGAGGGGGTGAGGCTAGACGGTCAGGCTAAGGTATTGGCTAAAAGGGCCAAAAACTAGGGTAACTTTCATGGCTCTTACTCCAAATGGGCAGGGAGGACAACACATGCAGCCAGTCCAATTCATTCTGCTATGCTCGCCTCTACATGTAATTACTCGGGAACTCTACCTCATAATTTGATTCAGGATAGCCAGGGAGTCGCACCTTCGATGGGCATCATACCATATTTTTATCGTACTTTCTACAATTATGGAGAACCTAGGAATACGAGGAGAGATTGTCCCCACCCATGCGTGATTGATTCCGCGCAACAGCAATCTAGAGCAGTGGTACCCGTGGGAAATGGTAATAATGGTCGAGAGGGTCCACAAGGTGGGCAAAGAGGAGGTCAGCAAGGGGGCGGAGGTAGGGGAAATGGTAATGCAGGCAGAGGTATAGTGTAGCCAGGCAGAGACGTTGCATGTCACGATGATAAGGCTTAGTGTTACACCTTTCCAGGTAAGAATAAAGCAGAGGCGTCTGGCGCAGTGCTCACATGTACTATTTTTGTCTGTGACCGGATGGATAATGTGTTATTTGATCTGGGTTATACTTATTCTTATGTATCCGTGAGATTTGCCTTAAAATTTGTTATGGTTTGTGATATACTTGATGCCCCCATCCATGTTTCTACCCCAGTTGGAAAGTCTGACATAGTCACCCATGTCTATTGTTCTTGTCCTAATTTGTTTATGGGTTTTCAGACTTGGGTTGATTTGGTGATTTTGAATATGACTGACTTTGATATAATCTTAGGCATGACGTGGTTGTCCTCCTATTATGTTGTGCTTAGTTGTAAAACTAAGTCTGTAACTCTAGATATTCCGAGAAGGGAAAAGTTAGAGTGGGAAGGGGTGTACAAGCCTATGCAAGATAAGATCATATCCTCCGTTTGGGCTAGGAAACTGGTAGGGCAGGGTTGTTTGGCTTATTTGGCTCATATTTGGGATGTTGATGTTGAGTCTTCATCTATTGAGTCTATTCTTTTGGTGTTAGAATTTAGAGAAGTGTTACCTAATGATCTGACTGGTATGCCTCATGATAGAGATATAGACTTCTACATTGATTTAGAGCCTGGTACTCATCCCATTTCTATCCCTCAATATCGCATGGTTCTAGCAGAATTAAGAGAGCTTAAGGCTCAAATCCAAGAGTTTTTTGATAATGATGTATCTGTCCTAGTGCTTCCTCGTGGGGTGCTCCAGTCTTGTTTGTTAAGAAAAAAGATGGTAGTATGAGAATGTGTATTGATTACCGACAATTGAATAGGGTCACTATTCGAAACAAGTACATTTTGCCTCTAATAGATGATATTTTTGACCAATTGCAAGGTGCATCAGTTTTCTCTAAGACTGATCTAAGGTTTGGTTTCCATCAATGGAATATTAGGCCCAAGGATGTGCCCAAGACGACATTTAGAACCCGTTATGGGCACTATGAATTTCTAGTTATGTCATTCGGGTTGACTAATGCGCCTGCAGCTTTTATGAGTTTAATGAATGGGGTGTTCAAGACATTTATTGATTCATTCGTCATTGTCTTTATTGATGATATTTTGGTCTATTCAAAAAGTGAGGAAGAACATGTTGACCATCTTCGTATTGTTCTGGGTGTTCTTGGGAAACAAAGGTTGTATGCTAAATTTTCTAAGTGTGAATTTTGGTTGACTTCGGTTGCATTTTTGAGTCATGTGGTTGCGAAAGAAGGGGTAATAGTAGATCCCCAAAATATTGAGGAGGTTAAGAATTGGGTTCAGCCTAGCTCGGGGCCGGGAGTGAGGAGTTTTGTGGGGCTTGCTAGCTATTACCGTCGATTTGTGAAGAACTTTGCTTCCATCACCACTCACTTGACAAGTTTGACTAAAAAGGAGGTACCATTTGAATGGACTGAAAAGTGTGAGGATAGCTTTCAACAACTCAAGACTCTCTTGATCACCACACCTATCTTAGCATTACCGGTGGAAGCTAAAGATTTTATAGTCTATTGTGATGCTTCACATTATGGTTTGGGTGTTGTGTTGATGCAGGATAAGAGTGTTATAGCTTATGCCTCGCGTCAATTGAAGGTGCATGAGAGGAATTATCCAACACATGATTTGGAGTTGGCAGTGGTAGTGTTTTCTCTTAAGATTTGGCGACATTACCTCTATGGTGTTAAGTGTGAGATGTTTACTGATCATCGTAGTTTGCAACATGTGTTCACTCAAAAGGATATGAATTTGAGACAACGAAGGTGGATGGAGTTACTTAAAGATTATGATGTCACCATTCAATACCATCCGGGTAAGGCTAATGTAGTGGCAGACGCTTTGAGTCAAACGGTGGTAAGTATGGGTAGTTTAGCTTGCTTGAGTGTAACTAGACGACCTTTGGCTAAGGAAATTCAAACCTTGGAGTCTAAATTAATGCAATTGGGCAACTCAGAAAAAGGTGGGGTATTAGCTAGCATTGAAGTAAGGGCCACGTTTATGGAAGAGATCAAGGCCAAGCAATTCGAGGATAAAAATTTGAATAAACTCAAGAAGAATATTGTGATTGGTAAGGCACAAGAGACCACTCTTGATGCGGAAGGTGTGCTTAGTTTTAAAGGAAGGAATTGTGTTCCTCGAATTGATGATTTGATTCAGAAATTGTTTATAGAATCTCATGGTTCTCGATATTCCATCCATCCGGGTGTGACGAAGATGTACCGAGATTTGAAGCAAATTTATTGGTGGTCGGGGATGAAGAAGGATATAGTGGAATTTGTGGCTAAGTGTCAAAATTGTCAACAAGTAAAGTATGAGCACCAAAGGCATGCGGGTTTGCTTCAGAGAATGTCAATTCTGGAATGGAAGTGGGAAATGATAGCCATGAATTTTGTGATCGGTCTTCCCAAGACTTTGGGGAAATTTGATTCTATTTGGGTAGTGGTTGATAGATTGACTAAGTCAGCCCATTTTATTCCTGTAAGAATAGATTATAATGCTTAACAATTGGCTAAGGTGTATGTGAAAGAAATACTGAGGTTGCATGGGGTTCCCCTTTCTATCATCTCAGATCAGGGTACGCAGTTTACCTCCAAGTTTTGGAGGAAATTACATGATGAATTGGGCACACAACTCACTTTTAGTACCGCTTTTCATCCATAGACAGACGGACAGTCAGAAAGGACCATTCAAGTGTTAGAAGACATGTTGAGGGCATGTGTGATTGACTTTGGAGGGCATTGGGATAAGTTCTTAATTCTCTTATAATAATAGCTATCACTCAGCATTTGAGGCATTATATGAGAGGGGATTTAGATCACCCATAGGATGATTCGAGGCTGGAGATGTGAAACCTTTGAGGTTGATTTAGGGAAGGATGCTCAAGATAAGGTGAGGGGTATTCAAACTAAGCTCCTAGAAGCCTATAGTAGACAGAAGAAGTATAGGGATCATAAGGTAAGAGACATGATATTTCTGACTGGTGAGAATGTTCTTCTTAAGGTATCACCCATGAAAAGGGTGATGAGATTTGGCAATAAAGGTAAGCTAAGTCCACGATATATTGGTACCTTTGAGGTTCTTGAATGTGTAAGACCGGTAGCGTATAGATTGGCTTTGCCTCCTAACCTATCGGGAATTCATCCGGTATTTTATGTGTCCGTGCTGAAGAGATATCATGGTGACGGGGATTATATCATTAAGTGGGACTCAATAGTGTTAGACAAAGACCTCCAATATGAGGAGGAACCGATTGCAATCCTTGATCGGGATGTCCGGAAGTTGAGGACCAAGGAGATTAAGTATGTGAAAGTTCAATGGAAGCATCGTCCAGTTGAGGAAGCTACTTGGGAAACCAAAAAGGACATGAGAGATAAGTGATGGGTAAACTGGTATCTATTGTATCGACCGGGTTCCGTCATTATAGAAAAGCCAACAAAGAAAAAAAATGGGTCGGAATACTTTTTCGTAGTAACTTGGAATTTCTCAACCTAGTCCAGATTTGGATGAAATCAAAGTCATTAAATTTTAGGAAAATCTGGTAACAATTCGGTGATCTAATTATGAATTTGATCACATGACTAGATAGATAAGACGTTAAGGAACTCATACAACTTTACAAAATTGAATTCGGGAGAGTAAAACTCCCGAAATTGATCTTAGCGTGAACGGGTAGTTTCTGAGTGTCGTTGGTTGAAGGAGTATTGTGAAATGGGAGTTTGGAATTCTTAAATCGACTCATTGGTTCCGTGTAAGCCGTTGTGGTGGAATTACTCCCGCCAGGGTGGGGCCGTTGTGGCGGGTTGTGGCCCTCCATAGCGGGACATTCGGGATTTAAGTCGGAAATGAACCTCAAAACATTTTTATTCTACAATTTTTGAACTTGAGAGGTAAGGAACGAACCCAGGGGGTTTATTGACAGTTTTCCACCATTCTTGAGGCTAAAAATAAGATTTTAACTCCCGAATCAGTTTTTCAATTCGTAAAACGTAATCTAATGGGTAATTATCGATGGGGGAGGGTTTTGATCTAGAAATTATGGTGGAGAAGGCCCTAACCTGGGTATCGGGATCATGGGTATCATCTAGGGTTGATAGAATTATTAGTAATTCGGGTAATTAGTTATTGTTTATTGATTCCCGTGTTAAATTAATTGTTTGTAGACCAAGAACAAGTGGAACGAATCCGGAAAGGGGAGAATCAAGTTTCTTAGGGGATTCAAGCTTGTTTCGAGGTAGGTGATGGTTATGATTTCATGATTGTGTGATATATGTTTGTTCTTGCTTCATTATAATATGCGTATGTATACGAATGTTGCATTATTAATCACACTTGTTGTAAATGAGATAGATGAATGATGAATGCCATGAATCATGACTAGATTGTATGATCTTGAGAATATACCTATGATTGTGATTGTGGCTTGTTGAATGGATCGGGTTTTGCGTTCCAACACACTAACTTGGATCCGTTGCGACGTCTCGGCATAAATATGGGATCAGTTGCCACATTCTGACATAAACATTAGATCGGGTACCACGTTCCGGTATGCTAATAGTTTGGGTTTTGGTTCCATGAGAGGACCATTGACTTGATGTAATTATGAATCTTGAGAAATGTGATGTTGTACATTGCTTTGTAAATAATGATGATATTGTATATATTCGGTGTATGCATGTTATTATTATGTTGTATGAATTATATATGTTGCACTTAGTGGGATAGTTGCATGATCCTACCAGTACAATGTGGTTGTGTACTGATATTGCACTTGCTCTTTCTTTGTTGAGTACAGGGCATCTTCAAGCGGCTATTGACAGACCTTGCTTAGAAGATCAGTGATCGTCTTTCAAATTCAAGGGTGAGCCAGTTCTTCCGAGCTGCTATGAGTTCTCCTTTCATCTATGTCCACATTTTGAACTTAGACTTTCTAGTTAGTTATTAGCATGTTTGTATGGGGTTGTACCCCTTCTTGTTTAGACATATGTGTACATTGACTTTCAGGTTCTAGGCGTATTTTTCGCAATTCGTGCTAGATCTTTTGAAAGTTTATGGGAACTTCAGTATTTAGTCATTTAAACATGCTTCCGTATCTTTAAATGTCTTATTATTTTTGTTGAGTTGTTAGTTGGGTTGTAGTAAATGGAACTCCCACTGAAGGGTTAGTGTGTGTGCCAATCACGATGGTCTGGGTCGTGACACCCTGATAGTAGCACCTTTTCTTTTTGTTGGAAACGAGAAGGAAATAATGATTTTTGACCGTTAAATCCTTAATTTTGAAGATGATTACATGACTTGACGAGGACACACAAAAATAATAAGAAATATTGTGGAGCTTTTGTTCCAATTTCTTTATCAATGGATTTATGAGTGTGCTGACATCGTATTATAGGTATCTCCTAACTTGAGGACTAGAATTTTTTGGCTTGACATTTTATTGTTGTCACACCCCAAACTCAAGGGGTGCAACTGGCTCCTAATGCCAAAACTCAGGCCCGAGCCGACCCTGCTGAACCATTTGCTACTAACGCATGGCAGCCACACGCAATCAAGAAATCAAACAAGTATATCTCAGCTTAAAATTAAGCCATCGGCCGGAAAGGCCCCTGCCAACTGATCTATAAAAGAAACAGCTACTCCCAGGAGATCATATAAATAAATAGCCAACTAGC